>JAQFYB010001841.1:0-28950 GCA_034694085.1 Pogonognathellus longicornis
TTGTACAATTGTAGTGCAGTCTCCTGCCTCTGCATTCAGCTTGCCACTCGTATGAACACCGTACCACAGTGTGCAACCTGATACTTAATTGGGTATATGTTGTCCTATTAGCTGCAAGAACTTTTCATTGTTCTAACCCATGCAACGTTTGATTTATAAGTGGCTTGGGGAATATAGACAAGCCACAATGACCGTTATTTCCCCATATGATATACATAGCTCTGTTCGAATATTGGAGGCAATTGGTTTTTATTACATTTTGGTGCATACAAGGCAAATGACTAGTATACTTTTGTAATGATGAGTAAAGGAAGGAATAGCTGTATAGTCATTGCTACTTTTTTCCGCTAAAAGCTACCGTCTAGGGACTTACATTTAAGTGTCTTCATGTCTCATGCTATAAAGAGGCTAAATTTTAAATTTTATTTTGCTATTTAATTTTGATATTTTCTAGCATTTTTTCTTGAGTTTTATATCAAGTGCTATTTTAGGGGTTTTGTGCTATTGTAATGGTTTTTGGACAAAATATACTTTTGGAATAATATGCTTAATTTAGAGTTAAGTATCAACAAACTTGTTTGTAAATATTGTACATTAATAAAAATTCCGCTGCAGTTGTGTTTACTAGTAATAAAATTTTTGATTTCTGAATGTAAAAGTTGATTTTTAGTGATATTTTTAATGCTATTTTTGCCAACTTTTACTGCTTTTTATAGCGCTATTAACTACTGTTTTTGGTGCTTGTCATTCCTTCCTTTAGCAATGAGACTTGAACTTTGCCGAATAGTTGTGTGTGTATGACGTAATAATACCCGAATAATTTCGACCAACGTCAAGGGCTTCAAAAACAAATTTATAAAATACTCCCAATTGCTATTAAACTATTGTCAACATTTACGGCCGAAAATATGTCCCCCTGAAAAATTTGAAACTGATATGCAGCTATACTGCCGTCTGCCCTATAAAATATTGTGACCCTTGATAAGCTTATAAAATATAAACTATTTGAACATTAATGTTATATTAATTACATTGATGACACGATTGTATGTAATGACATTAATGTCATTTTGCTAATTAACAAAATGATTGAATATTGGCTATAGAAATGCAGTTTTCCTGCACACTATTATATTTATTAAGTCGGTATATAAAAATCACGTAGGAGGGCTTGTAACTCAAACACAAGTTTTGCTTGAGTTACAAACCATCCTACGTGATAGCCATGTTTGGTTTTAACAATAAAAAGTAATCATGAAGCTGTAGGAACACAGATCACTGAAATGCACATTCAATAAAAATATTATGATGAAACAGCCAAAAAGCTACATGCCATTTAACTTCTATCCATGGATGTAACATACATGTGAAAAGCTTGAGCTATTTATTAGCTAAAAGTTATTAATTTGCTAACTTAATTACAGCTTCAAATAACAATCTGCCCCTGCCATATTGAAATTGTTAACAGTGCATACTTACAAGGAGACCTGACTAGTAGTGTGTGTAAAATACAAACGTGCAAATGCCTATGGACACGTACGACGTGTTCCGCATCAAAACGTACTGACTAAGCCGGGAAGATGTGAGTAATTGAAACACTAATTACATTTGATTAATAAAGCAGTCATCATACCATAGCATATCCCACTACAATGACTGAGCACGTAGTAGTTATAGCACGTGTGTATTTCTTCATCCTCATAATACTGCGCCACTAACAACCTAAATGCTTGGTATACTATTACATACATATAACACAATTAATACGGAACACGTTGTGGAATGTGGATCGGACACCTATCAAAGCCGTCATGAAAATTGTCAGAAGTCATATAAGTGATAAGATGATGGAAGAGGCTAACGGTTGCTTAAGCTTAACTCGAGGGACGAAGAATTTCTCACAGTACAATACAGCAGCAACAACTCACAAGACCCTATGCACCACCAAATCATACAAAAAATTAGAAGGAATAACACGTAGATCCTGAATCTATCTTCCAAGGAGAAAGAATATTTTCTGAATCTGCAAAAAAGCAAGTCAGAGCTTCATACAGACTTTCATTGTATTGTGACCTGCTAACATTATATAATTCAGTGTGAGCTTAAGATACAATAACGAAGTGTACAGTATCGAACTTATGTAGTAGGTAGTTTCTATTGTATTTGTATTGCTATCCCGTCAGCGTCTTCTACATTAGACTACAATGTGTTGGAATCTGTTAATCAATTTTGCACGTAATTATAAAGATGATTCATCACTTAAAGGCTAATCATTAATATACCTGTCAAGTGCAAAACCAATGCACTCTTGACAGATTCTACATCATATTAAAAGGTATGATTGGAATCCCGTTAAGTTAAAATTCTATTTGTTTTACACGTGTTTTGACCTACACATACCTACTTTGAAAAATATTTAAATATTAAATATTTATTGATTTACGGAAATATTTTGACATTTTTAAGTAAATATTAAATAAAAAATTACAGGTTTTTGATCAATATTGATCCGCCGTATGTACATAATACATAGTCACATTTAAACAGCTTATATATAAGCTTTCTCCATTGTTACTATATACTTTCTGTCCATTAATGTTATATAGACTATAGACGATGAATGCGATTAATCTTCTTATAAGTTGTTTTGGATTGGTAAATAAACAAAAGTTGATTCGCTTACACTTTTGTTGAGTGGGTTGTATTGTATAGTAATATTTACACAATAATATTATTGCGTCTAATCCGAAGAATTTACAACTTTGATAATGTATTACTTTGTTATTTCCATTCTATGGTTTTATACAGTTATAAATTAAAGTGAAAGTTTTACAAATAAATCTTAGCTTAGGCTTTAGACTAAATGAATTGAATTAAAGTCGTCAAATGCATATTAAGTTATGCAAATACTACAATGTATACCGTAAATGACTGATTAAGCCGTACATCCTAACAAGCCGTACAAGCCGTACCGTATAAACCGTACAAGGTTGGAACTTAATTTTTAGATAAATCATACGGTTTAATAAACTGTACTACCATGTTATATCAAAGTGCTAATTTATTATAAAATATATAATAAATTGATAGCTCGTCACTTCTTATAATATGCACAAACCGTAACTCTCAAATTTCGTTGGTTTAATCGGACATTTACGGTAGTAGGAAAGCTTCTATATTTAATACACATTAAAAAACAAAGCTTTTTAATTCGTCTAATGTCCAATTTAATACACAAATGGCAAAACATCATTGTTTTACAATATTGATCAGAAATGTGGCTAGTGCTTCGTAAATGTTCGGGATTGAATGTAAACAAATTCTTGGTATTTGCAACGGATTGATGGTTTGGAAATCACTTGTCTCCATTCTATGCGTTATGTCGAATTGTGAACTGAATTCTGGGAATACAGGATGTAGGTACAGAGCTTGTATTTTATTTTGATGGTTCTCACTTAAGGAATCAACAGCCGCTGCCATATCAATTTCAATTTGAGTTGTCTGTGTTTATTGACAACATTATTATGTTGGATGATGCAATACGAGCGCAGCTAAGAGTGGAAATTAATGAAATCCCAATAATAACAAGACATGACACCCAGTATTGTTTTGCTTGGTTTGCTTTCCACTCCAATTGCCTCGTTCTCATCTCTTTCTCTGAGCATTGAGTGAGTGAAAGAACCACTCAGAATCACCAATAGACTTTTCCACTGCCAACAACACATCCCAATAATATCATCATATCCTAACAAAATGCTCTGGCTATTATTGCAATTCAATCACTTAATGCTTCACTACGACTATTCTCTAGTATGCTTCAGATACCCACAAAAGATAATAATGGGGGTATAAATACAACTAATACTTACAATACACATTTAGAGGCATATATAATATTATAGCTACCTAATAATACCTAATCTCAGAACGCCCTTCGTCGTTAGGACTTATGGTATGAAAATATAAAAACACAAAATACTTTTCTCGCAATGCCAAAATGTATTTCTTGAACAATCATAATGACACAAGTGTTCGCAAAAGTTTTATTCGGAAAGTACGGATTTAATTTTGAAGAAAAAAGAGTCTTGCTCTCGACAGGCTAAGTGGAAACGGAGATAATACTATTAATAAAATATTTTAACCGCCCCCTCATTGCTTTACTTTATAATACAACACCAGTATAATAATACACCAGGTGCAATAATACCCGTTCCAGAGTAACCGTTCCATGTGCAATAGGGACGTATTTAGGGTTAGAGCACCGGCTGGGCACGTGCCCCACCAAAAGAAAGGTAAAAATGGTTATGTGGGACCAAAGAATGCAATTAATTCACTTTTCTGGTTGAGTACCCTGCTGCTCATATTTTGGCTTCTCAGCGTGCCCCAGCCAAAACCGATTCTTATATACGCGTTTTGGCAAGAGTGTATTTGATGCCTATTGAAGGAGTATGTATGTATTAGACACCTGGCACCTCTACCTATAGAAAATATATACATCAATATAAGTAGAGATTTTTTCCAGCATTGTATAATTTCCTAATACTGTCTATTTTATTGAAGCTATTATATTACTTAGAAGAATTCGCATGAATAATGCACGTGAATGCGACGCATTAAAGAAAAAGATTCCTCTCGTTTTTTCTCTTTAGGGCTACAAAGTGAAAGAGAGATACTATGCGCTGATATTGCTGTATACGAGAAACACGAAATACTTTTCCAATAAAGACAAACAGTAAACAACATTATATTATCTAAAAGTTTTCCAAGAATTTGTTTTTCATCCGCCTTTGTTTGAGAACGGATGTAATGTGTGATGACTGAATAGTAGAAGTTACAACCACAAAGAAAACTTGTAAGTGGCGTCAGTAACGTTTAGAGCCATAAATACTTGTTTATAATGGTGTGTTTAAAAAAAGCCTTACAATTTCATCGTGTGAGAAAAGCAAGTGTTTACTTACTACTCAAACAACACCAACTAATTGTATGTATTTTCGAATTAAATGTCGAGGACTTTTTCTTTCAACCGCGTTCATGCAAATACATTTGCTATTCTGTAAATATATATTCATTTGTCCGTATGCATATATGAGATTTGTATTTGTATTGTACTTATATTATAATGGTAAGTCGGTGTAGTAGTTGCCTTGCCTTGCAAGTAAGTAAATAAAATTATGCTGTGGAATGTAAACTTCTCTTGTACTTTACACTTTGTAAGCATAGACACTTATGTTTTGGGTGAAATGAGATGCAGGTATACTACACTCAGATTATTATATGGTTTTTGTAAAAGTTAAGATATGAGGCTTTATGATAGTATTTCTTATAAAAGGAAATAAATGATTTGCATGGAAACTGTGTTATTTGTGTGGACAAGCACAAGGGTGGAGACAGAATGATTTTGCATAAATAAAATGAGAAAACCTTAGTGGGATTGAGTTTGTTACAAAATGGAGACAACAAGAAGCAAAGTCTTCATGAATGACGTCAAGATTTTATATAAAATGGTTTTGGGAGCTTTCCACCCTCGCAGAACACAGAAAAAGGTCTACATCAATAACAACGCTACTTCATGGTCTCTGTGAACTGGAAGACTTAAGTTAGTCCCTGCTTAGTGATCTTAAAGCCGTTTACAAAACGAAAGTCATTCTAAGAGTAAAGTAACCACGACGACAACCTCCTCGCACTATTAAACCCTCAACTAACAATACTTGATATATAATGATATAAAAATATATTCAGGCTGGTTATTTAATCGCGAACTAAATACTAATAGCTATTGGTTGGTATAACAATAGCGTACAATATAGTGGAAGATAAGATAGGAAAGAAGATCTGAAAGTGAGAGAGAGATAAGGGAGTAACAGAAGACGACGACAAAGAAGAGATCTGGAAAGAAGAGGTTGTGACTGACTGACTGAGTCAAGGAGTTTAGAGTTTAGCAGAGCAGCCGTTAGGAGAGAACTGTGAAAGAATTAGCTCTTGCTGTGGCGTGACCTGATTTAGCCGATCGGCACTTACGCCTTAACTTTTCCTTCTCGACTTCCTTCCGTCCTTATTCTCTCTTCATTTCGTCTACACTCTCCTCTTCTTCTTCTTCGTCATCGTCTGTTGTCTCTTACGAATGCCATGTTGGTCCAGAGCCTCGCATAAATAGTCAACACACAGCAACTACAAATACTAGCACTCCTTCCTTACATCCCTCCCCCCTTGAAAACACACACCATCATCATCACGTTAAACTTTGCATCGCACCCTCCCAAACCCTAAACAACATCTCCAGCAAGCAAACCACACTGAATTACCACTCCAGAATACCAAAGTTTTTAACACCAGGCCTTGGTCTCTCTCGCTTACTGTCTTTGGATATTCGTGGAGCTACTACAAGAGCTACAACTCTCCTGCCTTTTGAACATTGAATGTGTGGCTCTGGCCTCCTCTTTGCCCTACAACTACCACAGTAGTCCTCATCTCTCGTAGTCCGCCTTAACTCCACGCTAAAACTCTCACTCACTCCCAGTACAACACAATAAGCAACTTTCTTTCTCTCTCTCACTTTCTCTCTGTCTGTTTCTGTCTCTTTCGCTCTCCCCCCGCCAATCTCACACACACAGACCCACAACATCCACTCAAAAGCTCCACTCTCTCATCATCCGCTCTCCAATATCCAAGAGAGACGAAGCATCCGCATCCGACCAACAGACCGTTTCCTCGTCTTTGCACTCAGTCACACCAAAGCTCCTCTTCTCCTCATTCCCATTCCAGTCAAGTGTACATCTCTCGAAAAGACACACTCACAGTCACACATAGAGACACACACAGACAGAGAGATACACAGGAAAGGAAAGCAACACAGTTACTTATAAAAAGAAACGCCAACCAGCAGAACACAACAAGTAACTACATCACAGGCCACGGACAAAGAAAAGTCTCTTCTTTCATAATTTAAAACCACAGAGACGCACGTAGTAGCACACACATTGAATAATTCCAAGAGACTCGAGAAAACAAGACTCACGGCTCAAAACCAACCCACCCGACTCACAATCATTTCTAAACACCTGTTGACCATCGCCCATAGCCAGCCAAGGTAAGCAATCACATTCTGTCCAATTCTATACACTTTTATGTCCGTGTACAAATCCTGCTAAAATCTTGCTTTTAATTATTATTATTAAATATTACACAAGAAAAATAAGTAGATACTCTTTTACTCGAGTTCATTAAAAGTACACACTTATATTTTATTCTATGCATCATATTTCATCCTTGTATGGGTAATAATGATGGAAACGCATTTTTTTGAAATTTTAAAGCGTACACAGGGATTTTTAGAATTTGCAAATACTGTAATTGTAAATTTTCATGCTATTTTCTGCACAAATACTAAGTGGACAGATTTTGTATCTAACATTATTAAAAAGCTGATTTAGAATGGAGTTCAGTAGAGCTTTTATTGGTAGGTATCTATTTTTGACAATGTAATGGAGGCATTGGCAGGTGCAAGTGTGTTTAAGTCTGTTCTGTAACGAATTGTTTGTAGAAAGCAGAAATTATTGAGCATAATAATAGTTTTTATGAGGGTTCAGAATTGCCTATGTTATAGTAGGCGGGCAGATTCATTGCAGACACATTTAATATTGCTTTTGCTTATAATTTATTGTGGTACGTTATGCAAACAAAAGATTTCTATAAAATGGGAAATTATTGCTGAGATACTTTCCATGCATTCACTAGTAAATTGTCCAAATTGAGTACGTGGAACTACATTGTATGTACGTGTACACTCAATACTATGTATGTGTTTAATAATCAGGATCATATTATTACTTCGGTGTCTGGATTCAGGTTTAAGTGGAGCAGAAATTGTTAGCTAGCATTTATACCATACCCATATTTTATCTATTTTTGGTGTCTTTCATATACAGACATTTTCTGCTTATTCAATTATTACTACATGAATCGCATAGGAATACAAAACCAAGCCAGCTTTTGAATATGTACTTCTGTATTCAGATGGAAGGGTATTTGATTGTCAGTGTTAAATACGCATATCTAATGAAATAATGGGGCTTATTACTGTCGTAACGAGACATTCTTCCATGTTTTTGCAAGAACTAATTTGCCAATTTCTACAAAACATTTGACGAAAGTGGACAGAAATTTGGAGAAACTAGAATATTAATTGACGTTTGGTAACTAGCATACATTGTACAGAATTAAGTACCACCTTGCATTGTAAACAAACGGTGATAGTAAATATAATATTCAACGATAACATTTGCCCCTTCTGAAGTACCTACAGATTACGAATCAATGTCACAGTTGTCGAAAATCGAAACCGTTTTGGAATATGGTCGCATAAAGTCATTTAGCAAACAAAAAAATTATTATTTGTCATAAATAAATAAATAATAAAAAAGTGTTTTTATTTCTAAAACTATTTTGACTCATAATAATTGAACTTGAAAAATATACTGACAAGTTTAAGATTTACAGCAGGACAGTTTACTTTGTTTCTTGCTGAGTAAATATAGTCTAAAAGTAGATATTATAAGTAAGATGGAGTTTTTGAAATGTAGGATAGAGACAGAAATAATCATTTTGGAGAAATGAGCTGAAGGAACGACACATTGTTATTGGCGTCTAGCGTGGTCGCAATAATTTCATTTTAGAAAGTTGTGAAAGAGCTGTGATGATATGGTTGTGTTAATTGTGCGAGGGTTGCGTGGGATTTGGCGTGGCTGCAGTATAAGCTCGACTCATATAAAATTGTACTTCACATACTTCGTATAAAGTTTGAGGGAACAATGAGAACAATAGAATTTATTGTGTTCCAAAACAATGGACAGTACAGTACAATGTCAAATCTTTGCATGGAATGCGTTAACGTAGACTGGTTGTGCGTGCGTTCAACGTAGTCGTGTGCCATGCCATAATTCCTGGACATTATCTCTTTGACAATATAAGTATTTTTTTCAGTGTTTCCAAACCGTTGAAGGTGGACTAACCAACATTTTGCACTTTGTCAAGAATTTTTAATGATTAGTCACACTATTTGTTGAAGCTTCATTTTAAACTAACCATGCCAGTTTGACTAAGAAAAAAACGTAAAAAATAACATCATTTTCAGCCTTCGTTTGTTTTTATAGTGGAGAGTGTTGTTTTTCTTAGGTGCATCACATTTGATCCAGTTCCAAAACACACATTTGAGTGTATTCTTTAGTTCTTGAGTGAAATGAATTATTTGAGGAAAGTTGCAGCGTTGAACTTATATATTCTGCAATTTTTAAAGACGTAATCTAGACAGCTAGAATCTAGCATGATAATAAAACCCGCTTTTGCAAATGGCAATATCAAGAGCAGTAAAATAACTTATTCATTTGTACATTAATTTAAAATGTGCAATGTTAAAGTATTTCCAAGAAACCTTGAAAGCAATTAGTTACTCATGAAAAGGGTTTGATTTCTACGTAACGTTGTCCTTGTCCCCAACACTGCACTAGAAAACTGTTTCATGCATTATTAATAGAGGAAAACTCACAGGTAAAATTGTTCAAGGTTCGACAATTATTACACAAAGGATTGATTTACGTGAATTGTAATGAAATCCAGAAACCAAACTGTCGCCAAATGTATACTTATGATGTCATTATGGTATGAATGTCGTGTAGTTGATTATTGCTTGCGACACTCCTAGATTTAATATTAAATGAACCGACACATTTCTGAACTTATTGGAGTTGATACTGCAAATTCCTAAAACTTATTCCATGAAAAGTCTTTATTATTTAAAAAGTTTGGTTTTTTGTTCAGTATGTGGTAATTATAGTTCCGAACTTCTTTTGCATAATAGAGAGAAAAGGTCAAAATTACCCTTCGTATATCAAAAACGTACGAAGCAAATTAAACCCGGGTAAACACAGGGTAATGTGAACATAAACTAGGTGTAATTATCTAGACACATTTACTGTGTACTGAGGCAACGCAAACCCGAATGAAGGCGACTAATCTGATAAAAAGACAAGTGAGAAACTCCTCTTGTTTTTTTAGTTGACATTGACAGCAATTGCGAACAGGCGAACAAGTCCCATTAAATTTATGTTGAGAATTTGGGGCTCTTACCACTTACAGTTACACCACTAAACACTGTTGTAATAAAGAGGGTTGAGCATACACCTCTTGTACAGTCTTAACAAACCTAGTGTTTTCTATGAAAACAAGTATCGATCCCAGATCCTTTACAAAAATATAATTAAGATACCACCGTTTTTCGTTAAATAATTTTAAATCATTATTGATAAAATTTGTGTTCTTTACATCATAAAAGGTTTCAATTAATATCTGGAATTACAATTATCAATTTGCATAAATTTAAGTTAGAAATATAAAAAGGAAAGGAGAAATTTTAAAAAAGGACATGCAACGAAATAAACGCTTTAAATATTTTCATCTATAAAAATATGTACCGTTTGTGACTGCAGAACAATATTTAGAATAAGAGCTACCATAAGTAAAGACGGGATTCTTATTTTCTGTTCGAGTGGTGTTTCCTTTGATTTGTATCAAATCGATGCTTTTTGCAACTTGAGACATACATACCACTAGGTACCTACCTAAGTTCATTTCATTCGATAATTGAACCGTGTTGAAAGACCAAAGGATTTGTTTGGAGTTTCTTTGAAAGTCTGGAAGCTTTGTAAGTGCTTTTGCAAAATTATTATTTCTCGCAAATGAGGTGGAGCGCATCGACCTTATATATCTGGTAAATATAAAAGTATTTCACTCTCACGGATGCGCTAGTCAAAATTCTAAGACGCTTATTTTTCCGTAAAAGTAAAATCTTAAGCTTCACCTTGTATTTTAGGCTCAACAGTCATTTTGACGCATTAGCGGCATTTCCTAGTACCTTAGGTTTACAAAAACATTTTAGTTTTAATTTCCCTTTTCGTTGTAGCAATAAAGCGGTTGACCTTCGCACTTTTAAGTTAAAAAATGGAATCACTACTGTAGCAATTTCTTTTAAATCCATGATAGAGACAGAAATATTTACTTACTTAAAAATAATAATCATTAATTTCATGGGGTGCTAATTTTAAATTTTCATTTGCAACTCCAGATAAATAATGCTATGTATTCTCATTACTAAAATCTTTATAAAATATGTAAATGACTAAGCATCAAATCTCTCAAAAACACTTTTGATTGCACAAGAAACTATTTCAAAAATACGAACATTTTTGCTTAACCATCTCAGATGAAAAAGCTTAAGTGTATCAACGTTTTACTATAATCACACTAAATAAGTAGTTCATTCAGCTAGTTTCGCCAAGGCAAACTGAGCCTGTTTGTTCTATTTGTAACGATAGTTTTTCCCAGCGAGAGTTTAATACTAACTAATTTAAAATAGTATATTAATCCATGTGGTTTACGGAGAAAATAGAGGTCCTGTTTTCATATTATTCATCTGAAGCACAGACGCCACAAGCCAGGAAATATTAAGTCTTTTAAAATATTTTCAAACCCCAGTATCATAAGATTATTATAACGACGAGCAAAGAACATCTCCAATGTAGTTAATTCTGCTTAACATAATCTCCTATACAAATTACATAAAAAATTAAAATAAGTTGGAATAAATTAGACATTAGGTATACACCACTAGCTGCTATTCGTGAATATTATATACATTCATTTTCCATTCCACTTGACATTCCGACATTCATTCTTATTCATTCTTGTTTTTGCATTCCACTCGACGTAAAACTGTTTACACTTAATGAAAATATTATTATTAGTTTGAACGATTTGCATAGACATTGTAGTAGAAAGCTGTAATTATAATTCCTGGAAAATATTATAACATAATGATAATAAAAAGTAAAACTGTATGGTCGAATCAACATTGAGAATATTAATTAATTTGCTTTGAAAGCAAATATAATTTCTTTGCTAAAATATTTGCGACTTACTCGCAGACAGCTGGGAATTCATGGAAGAAGTAGTAGCTAGTAGGAAGAAAATGGTGAAGGATTTTAAACCAAACATTGAGACTTGAGGATTTATGTATGCATAAGCTAATGAACTCAGAATATGGGAAATTTGCATAATATAAGCTGGAGCAGAGTTGGGGGAAGCGGAGGATGGAAATATAAAATAATGTTGGAATGAATGCTGTAAGTAATACTAGGGAAAGAGCAAATAATTTATTACCATGACCAATATTCAAAGAGGGAAAAGTCTGTTGCGTTTTATCTGGAAAGTAACAGCCCTGCATTCCCTGTCATCCGCCACTATTTTATGACTCAAGTGGACAACGGTGCAGAGCGGTGTATCGGCGGATGTTACCCGCAACACGCAGTGCTTAATAGCGTGGAGCCCATCTCATCCTTCCAAATGCCAATTCAGTTCAAAAGCAACTGGTAGCCGTGCACTGCCCTTTGCAGCTGTTTTAATGCCTCCGTATTCTCTACACACATAGCACACACATACACACACCGTTTGTCTGTGTCCTACAAACAGGAAATTATTATCCTTTGCCAAAATTCACAATTTATCCAACTAATACCTAGCAGACCCCACATACATTTTATTATATCAGTATTGTGGAAAACCAGCAAATCGACTTGAACTGTTCAAAATGGCGAATTATTGCTTACTCAAGTAAAATAATTTTCCTTGCTGAATAAACCTACCTTCACCCCACCCCTAACTATTAGACTTGCCATCAAATAGATTTACATGCCAGGAATGTAATTATAAAATAATCTTTTCAATTTAGAAAACCAATTTCAAAAGTGTTGATTCAATTCAATTCCCAAAGTTGAGCAGAAGGGCAATTATTTATTTGAAGAAATGTGCCCCAGAGCCAGTAAATTTGCTATCGCACTATAAAAGAAAAAACTAGTGAAATATTTACAGTATTTATTTCTTACACGCAATGTTGTGCAAATAGATTTTGGGATTACAAAAACATTGTTCTAAAAAAATATGTACTCACACAATAAGACATTATTATTATTTTCCAGTGTTGATAATAAGGATTTTATACTTATGAAACGATTTTTTTCTAAATAAGTGAACTTTTCTCACATTTAGACTATCAGAGTGGTATTGTTATAATATAATATTATAATAATAATGTTATTTACCCAACTACAAATAATGCATTACAGTTAGAATCATTCACTTGGGGTAATGGAAGTCAAAGTGTGCGTTTATATAGAGTCGTAGATATATAGGCCGTATCCAGAAATTGATTTCGGGAAAGGGCAAAATAACATCATTTTTGGAATTTCGGTGTAGGAATTGCCCGTTTGCCCATCCTTTGAATACGGGCATGGTCGTAGAGTTAATTTCTACGTCACAAACGTTATTTATGAAGTATTATTACCTGAAGCAATACAAAGCAATGTATTGCAGAACGATGTCGCACTAATGCAAATGTCATAAAATGCTGGTATGTGCTTTGGCTATCATTGACTGAATAAATATGAAAAGGGACATTTGATTTGCAATTGGAATAATATTGCAATCCTTGCTGTGAGTCGTTTGTAGAGTATACATATAATAATAATATTACTGGGTGACTTGGATTTGTTACTCGATCCAAACCCATGATTCTTCTGTAATGTAATATGAATTGAATACGAACACCTTAGCCGAGAGTTTTATATTCGTGTGCAATTTTCCTTGGTGAGTATTACCAACATTGATGGGATCTCTTATTTATACCCCACCGCGTGTAATATAATCTTATCTGCTAGTCGCATGCACACAGGAAATGCATGGATGGAATGAACGAGTATTTATTTTCAAAATTAACAAACGAGTAATTGAACATTATAATTGTTATTGCGAAAAAAGTGAGAAGCTTTTGTACACAGAATAATTGTATTTGTATTTGCACATGTGTGCCCTCGGTTGTGTCCGTATAGCATGTTCCCCCACTAACACACTAGATCCAAAAAGAGCAGAAAGAAAAGATCAAATTCGTGGAGCTGTTGTAAAAATAGGGCAATGCGAAATACTGAAGAAGCAATAAAAAACTACTCGACTGATTTGGAAAAAGAAACGTGATATTATTCAGTGGCTTTTACTGGATGATGTAATGATGCAGATTGTGTTAACTACCCGAATGGCAGGAATTGTGATAGGAAATGTCAACTGGCGCTAGGAATGCAAACAATAGACAAAAACTGTGTTCTCAAATAACGATTTCTCTCGAAGATTTATTACTGAGCACAGTATATTGTTTGTACACTGTGTACAAAGTTTAGAATGGAAAGCAATTGGAAATAAAGAATTCAAGGGAACTTTGTATTACACATAATAGGAATTTCCGATGTTCTCAGTCAGTATAAATAAATATATTATAGATCTACCTGTACTGTACACACAACAATGCAAAAGACTGCATTACATGGTGTTGGAGAATGATGTATTGAAATAAGTGGATGAGGTATTTGGAGTAAAGCGCAGTACACAGGGAGACAGAGGACCCAGAGTAAATAATAGTGTTGAAAAGTCGATTTGAAATAATAATGGGTTGTCAGAGTAAAAATGTTGTGGCATCTGCAAATGAGTTTTGGACGAAAGGGGAATTGTGAAATAAAAAGGAATAGAGATACGTTGAAGCAGAAGACTAAGACGAAGATGAAGAAGAATGGGAGAAGAGTGCATGGGAGCAGGAGCCGGGTTGATTTGGTTGGTTGGTGGATTCGGGTGTCGGGATGCAATTCAAAGCGTATTTTTACATACCTAGACACCTACCTACCTAATGCATGGTCTCCGCAGAACTATGTTGCTTCCATACAAATGAAGTTGTTTCCGACTGGGAGGAAAGACTTGGTGAAAGTTGGGCAAAGTTGTCGGCTTATTCTTTTAGTCACATAAAGAAGAGTCCGTGCCGTTGTTAATCGAAAATTTAGACGGAGAATAGAATGGTGACGATGGGTTGGTGAGTGTAGTGTAAAGGAGAACTACTGTGGGATTTCCATCCTCAGACCAAGAATTCTAATTATTTTGCTTCACATGCCTCTGCCTGATCACACAACGCCATTGTGCACATTCAACATAATATCTTCATTATCTCGACAGCACTCTGTACTTTGTACTTTGTACTCTCATGGTAAAATAGTCGAGTGGCAGCCGTATTACGACATATAAATAGCAAGAGTATTGTTGTACGACTACTATTTGTACGTACACTTTACAATTCACACTCCCAGTTGCTTGCCCTTCTCCCCATTTCTTTCTTTTCTCTTGTTAAGGTAGTCGTTCAATTGTATTCTATTCTATTGTATGTGTGGTGTGAGTAGCTGAATCTGAATCAACTCCACCAGCACATAATATTTTATTTTATTTCTACATTCATGAATGTAAAAAGTAAATGCCAACTCAAGTGTCAATAATACACAAATGGAAAGCTTTGTGTTCTAATTTCTCATGTTTTCCCAACAACACTCTTCTGCCTTATTACAGACAAATACAAATAAATGCTTCACACTGACACACAGTCAAGTCAATTCTCAAGTCACTCAACTGTTTATACATTGCAATCGTCTATTTTCTCCATAAAATTACACTGCCATTATTGCCATTACTACTTTTCTTTGTAAAGGTGGCATTGTAGCTATATATAGGTATACTTTCTCAAGGTGGATTCAAATAGCATTGTCATTGTAATACAAATACATAGAAATCGGCTATTTGCGTATGATGTAAAGTGTGTGTGTATTTGTACAGCTCTGAAAAAACTATTTGTGATGACGTATAGAGTCGTGGAGAAATATTCACCTGCTGCTACAAATAATTCACGCCTCTCTTCATTTTCCATGACACTAATACCACACTCATTCATCCTAATACCCCGGCATTACAACCAGAATAAAATCTATTGCATATCTCAAAAGAAAAGTTTTGATTGAAAACGATTGAAAACGCGACGAGCTCGTTGTGATTTCTTCCCTCTTTTAGCATTACCACTCAATCCAAACCTTATTACAAAACGAAATTGGACTTTCCACGAAGTAGTATGCAAAAAAAACATAATGTAGTCAACTCAATTGATAAACAATTTTACATGAATACTTATGTTAGTATAATACAATACACTGTTACATACATTATGTTGATTCAATTACTTAGCAATATTGATAATTTTCGCATTTTTCAATCAATTTCAATAATGGGTTGACAGTAAGACGCAGTTGGCTGCGTCAGTTAATACAAAACGTCAAGTTTTGAATGTAGCATAAGATAAGGTTGAAAATCACTTTTTAAGTCAGTAAAAATGAAAATAATATTATGGTAATACTTTTAAATGATTTTTTCATATAGTACTATGTATGATTGAATAACTGAACTCTGGATTCTTAGATTATTCTTTTTGATGATTGGTATTAATTTGCCGTTTTTAAATTTACAAATATGTCTCAAATATCTGAAAGTAGATTATAATAGATATACAGGGTGTATCGGTGTATCTGCTCCAGAATTGATTTTTATGCATTAACTTTCACTTTTATTTCATGATAGTCTATATAATAGGCCTTTAGTAAATAACTTTTCCAATAGCAAAAATAGAGATAAAAAAGAATCTGCAGTGAAAATCAACAAAATGGACGTGTCAAAAGCAACAACAGACGATAAATGTAAATCGCTATGGAGCGGATACACTGATGCACCCTGTAGCTACTATATAATAGCCAGTTTAAAACATTGCTTTCACAATTAAGTGTATACTTACATAGGCGTAAATGAGCACTTTCCATTCTGTAGCCATTACTACTACTAGTTAAGTCAGTATACCTGTTGACAGCGAATGCTATGCCGAATTCTTAAAAGTGATAGCACACTATTGCACAAAATCTAGCGAAAAATTATTTGAATACAAGACCACTCAACACCTTATTCCCATTAATTAATCCCCTTTTTTCCAGACATTCACATTAACTCTCTGTATATTTGATGCAATCATGTTTGAAAAAAGTTAAAGTCTGGTATCAAATAATAAAAAATGTAAAATATCATGCCATGTGTTTATAAACTCAGAAGTGAATGATAAGACGCTTAGTTTCAAACTGTAGGCTTCGTTATGAATACAAAATACAAAGGGGATCTCGTAGGTTATTTGATATCAAAATAAATATATTTTATTATTACTGCTGTCAAACAACTTGGAATATTCTTATGCCACATTGGTCATTGGGGAAAAATTTCCAAATTTTCTAATGCTATAAAAGTCATCTAAACTTATGTAGTAGTTTTTTGATACATGTACTATGAGAAGGTCATGAAAATAAAAAGTTTGGCAGTAGGATTATATAACTACAAGGTCAAAGCAACTTCATATTTATGAAGTCTCAGTTCGCCCCTGTGAAAATAGCCGAGGTGTCGTGGTAATTTAATTACAATTTCTCAACCAACTGCAGCCAGGACATACATTATATATATGGCGTTGCTAAATAAAGACGTCACGTTTATGCACATCGTTTTAAGACGTTTTTCTCCCACGCAGAAAAGGAACTTACTAATTCTCAACAAGCAGTAACTGTGAGTCGCATTAGTAGTTCACTCTTGCCCCTTCCTTTGCACTGTATCAGACTCTGTTTTCTTTTCCATGTAAAGACTCGACGCGCTGTTACAGATTAGATAAAGTACAAACTTTTTATAGCCACTCATTCAGTGCACAAGCCGATATTTTCAAATGTGGTGAAAATGAAAGTATTAATTGTTCCCCCAACAGTACACAGCTAACTACAATATTATACCTCTATCTCTCTTTGCAATTACAATTAGTATTGTTAGTGTGTTGGTAATACTCACACTAACAATAAGTTATGCGTTAGGCAACTGTAGTGCTAGGAATATAGCTGGTGTATAGTATAGCTCTACTAAGAAAAACTATGTGTGTTCCAAGAGAGACTAAGGGTGTAGGTATTTATGTGGAGCAAAATCAGACTCTTTCTCTGTTTCTTGCCGCAGCTTTACTTTTCCTTTGCTCCAAACACTACAAAAGCATTAGTTGCATTAGATATAATTATATGAAGTCAAAGTAAAGTAAAAGCTAGGAATTTCTGGACTAACTACACGGGTTTGCCTCATGTGTGTGTGTATCACACAGTATTGTAATTGTGGGTTACTAGCGAAGTGGGATTCTTATGATGTTTGTTTGTGTGGGGTTGTATGAGTAACATGGAAAAATTGAAACACACAACTTGTAAATCTCCTACGGATATGAAATGGTATAATGTAGATCATGCTGGAAGTGTTGGAGGAGGAATAAAGTTAGGCATAGAAGCTTCTGTTCCTCATCATCTGCTTTCTTTCTCAAAAATAGTTTCTGCCTATATGTACAGTATTACGTGTTGGTCGTAATAAGTTTAGTATTCGGAGAGAACAGGGAAATACCTATAGTATTAGCCATTTTGTGTACGCACATGTAAGTAGGTGTGGAAATAGTACATACTACATGAACGCACACACACACTCTAAAAATGAGTTGGAGTAGCAGTAGTATTAGTGTTAAGATCCGTAGAATTGCAACATGAGCAACACAACACAGGATTCATGGAGAATGAAGGAAATTTGAAGCATATGGTTGCAAAATTACTGATTTCTTTGTTTCCTTTGCTCATTTGTACTTTGCGACGACTGAAATCTCTGAGGCTCGCCTACACGTAAGAAGCAGAAAGGAATTGTGCTGCCATAATACCTTAGCCTATGGATAAACTTTCATAGAGGAAGTAGAAACACCCTTTCACATTTCCATAGAACAACAGGTCTGATTTATTCCGAATTCCGTCTTCCGCACGTTCCCTCTACACGTCTCTCAGTCGGTAATTAGATTCCGTGGAATTCAAATACGTCTCGGATCGTAATTTCCTTTCGAAACTCACATCGACTATATGACTTTTATAGATTTCTAAATGATTATGTTGTAAGACCCATTCAGATTCCATGTTTTAATGATCTACTTATAAATGATCTAATAATCCGTCGTTGCGAAACGAACTAGTAGAAATGAGAAGGCACTTTGCAGAAAATCAAGACAGCTCGCGATGACATACAAGTGATTCCTAACAGTCAATTAAATTTTCCACGACCGTCGATCTAAACATTAAATGGAATGAAATGAGAGAGTTGTTGAATGGAAGGTTAAAGAAAGGTTGACGGTGGTATGGCGGTGTTAAATTTGCGTAGTGATGTGTGTGTGTGTGTGTGTGTGAAAGCATTGGAGGAGGCGGAGGGTAATATGGAGCCAGATGGGGATTATTTATGCGATATTACATACAGTATGTAAATATACAGCGTATTGTGCCTTTGCTTTACGTGTGGAGTATATTGTGCAAAGTATTATAATTTATGGCAACATGCTTTATATCTCTACAATCTACAATGACATAAAGAGAGAGAGAGTGTGTGCGGAGAAGTATTTTGTGTACGCGACCCGTCGTGTCACCCCTTGGCTGTATGTCTATGTCAATATGTGCTGCACAATTTGCTTACTAAATGACGTTGACGACATTTGAATTGAATTATCCCTTGATAATTAGCAGTCACTCATAAGATTCTACTGTCAGTTTCTCTTAATGCCATTTATTGCCGTTGAGATGGCATTGGAACTATTCAACGCTTGGCGAATAACAATTAGAAAGACTCTTCCTCCATTTCTGTCCGTCATCTCTTCCCCAACAGATGACATTACACAGATTCAAATCCTCTCAGTCGAGAATGAATAATAATTATGTATAGTGTAGGACTATTCTCATATATTATAGCGCTGCATTTTGGGGAAATTCCAGTGCAAGGTATTTTTCACTTTTTCCTATCTCAGTCACTTTCATTCTCTTTCTTTTCCTTGCAAGTATTTTAATATACCTTTCTTTTTGATTGATATAGATGCGAGTATCATTTGTGACAGTTTGCATTCTCACAGAAAATTTTCGTAAATTCTGTGAACATCATTCTTAATTATGTACAGTATACCTGCACAAATTTAATGCTTATAAGTTCTAAGGGTAAAATAGGTACTGTCTGAAGTCAATAGAATATTGCATTCTCATTTTCTGCCAAATTATTTCTCAGCTGTATTCCTAAAGAAAGGTAGGATATTCGTGTCGTTATTCCAAAGAGTGAGAAATGAGCACGAAATCTAGCTGCAAGGTTGAATACATAATTCGGTTTGCAAGATAGTGTTATGTACACTTTACACTTGTGCTTTCTCCGTATAATGTTATGATGTTTCGATGTTGAGCCAAATAATTTAGCTCTTTGCTTATCAGAACGTCAGTCGCTCCTTGAAGCTAAATTTTTCAGCTATGAATCTATAGGAAATGTTAATTATTAATTTGACATTAATCAGATTGATGAGAGCTATTGCTCCTTCCTACTCACAAATTAACGTTTCTCAGGAATCTGTTATGTAATGAATTTCTGTTTAAATATAACCATGTTGTGTTTCATGAGTTTTGTGAGTAAGCCGATGTATATCTAAACACCTACTAGAATCCTGTCTTCGTATCTACCTTTTACTCGGCGAAATTCAATTCGAAAGATTATTAGGATTGATTATTAATGGAATTAAAGAGTGAGAGTAGGCGGAATTAATTTTGTTACTGGAAATGAATTTCGGAAATGAACTCGCAGTAAGTAGCGAGTCAGTTAGGCCTTACTTGGATATCATTTTTAAAGGGGAAATTTAAACGCTCAAGACCATATATTTTATAATCTTAATGCATCAACTCAATAATATACATACATCGCAAAATAAGTTAAGCGTATCTACCACCAATCAACGACATACGACGAACTAACAATTTCCTACTTTCCTGCCAATAATAATTACTCTGTTATCCTTTAAACTACACATTTAACATTTATCCCTCTTGGCCAATATTTATACACACGTCGAAAATTAACAAACGGCTAACGAAAAATCAAATCCATCTCATTAAAATATTTGTGAATTGAAAATAGCAGACACCGTGGTTTTAGAGGGTGGTTGTTCAACTGTCAATGAATTATAAAAAAATACTTTAAAAATAACGTTGTGCGTGAGAAAATGTTTTTATAGCTCGTTTAACCCCAAAAATCTCATCTTACGCAACACTGCAAAAGAAAGTTTATGCGATAGTAGGCACACACATTAAGTTGTAAGTGTTGATTAGCATTCTATATTGCAAAAGAAGTTATTAAGTAATAGACACTTGGAGAGTGTTAAAATATTTTTTGTGAATTGTTGGCAGCTTGAAAAGTTTATTTAAGCTTTTCTCTGTCCCAGTTGTCGCTAGCTAGAGCAAGAAAGTCAACAACGTTGCAATTGCAAAACAATTCCTGCACAAATAAGAAAGTAATACTACAATACAAGCATCTGGTGAATCTGGTCGTTGGTCACGATTTCAATTTGTAGCATCTGTCTTTCTATGACATTAATGTCGTGTGTAATCTTTTTTTACTCTCGTCAGAGATAAACTAAGAATAAATGTTCTTCTTCTTTTTTACTCATTGTAGTCTGCGTCAACACTCTTTGTCTTATTCAAACGTAACACGTAAGAATGCTTCACCTTCAACACGAACACATTGTACTGTACTTACGTACTGTTAGTTCCTAATGCCCAAGATGTCAATCTCTGCAAAGTCTGACATGTAAGAGCTTAATAATAAGCTGAGATCGTATTATTTAATCCGTAATTTTGATAGTCGCTTTAATTGTGACGCAAATGCTCAAACAAATAATAATAAATTCCAGGATTGGCTGAAATGTCTGGACGTAGACAGTCGTTTGGTGGTTTATGTCCCTGGACAGAATTCACTCGGTTATTGACACACTGCAATCATTATAGAATGTGTTTTAATGATACGAATAAATTTATATTTCTACTATGAATTTATACGATGAAAATAATAGAAAGCTAAAAATCCTATTGCACATTTTGTCTATTTGAAGGTCTGTATAAGAAAAGTAGCTATAAGTATTCTTTGTTTTGTTGGCAGATAAAAATATCAAGGCTTCTTTTGGATTTTTCATCTTTTGTTTTGCATTGGAAGAGACTGCAGAGCATCGATAATGCCCGCATATCATAAAGTTGTGCAATCTAAGCTTCATTGTTGTAAGTCTACAGCAATGAATGACAATTCTTGTTATTTTCCCATCACACGCATACAGACAGAGAGAGAGAATAAAACTCACTTTCACACGTAATGCACAACTTCATTTCAAACTAGGATTCACGCAAGAAAAATTACATAATTCATGAATCTACTGCCAGAAGAAACAAGGTCGTCATTACAGAAATTGTTCAGATTCTGTCTCTCAGTTTGATTTTTTTGTATCTTTCAGCTTTGTTGCTAACATAAAGCTCTTGTAGCATTTCCTTCATTTCCACATGCTTCGATCTAAGAGTGCACGTAAATTGATAATTAAAAACACATCAGATCATCACATTTCTACAAACTGCACGTAAGACAATTCTTATTGCCATTCCTGCATTTCTGATTAAACCACTGGAAGTGCAATCATAAACTTTTACTCAGCCACGAATGAGTCAAATCCTTTTCCAAAGTGTATCTACAGCGAATCATGACGTGCGCTTTAAGCCCACTCATGCATTAAGAGCTATAGACACTAAAATTATTAACAGCTCTAATGAACACAAAATTTTCTCTGGTTGTATCATAATGTGCGTCATAAAATGACTGGGAGGAAAACAACTAATGATACAGAAATTGAGAGAAATTGAATATTCCATTCATTATTTGTTCTGCAAATCGGAAAAATTATTTCATCAGATGACACAGACACACACATACACACGTACATGGATTCAAAGTTGTGTAAAAAGTTGTCATTAAAATCTGCACGTATGCAATTTCACGTTGGCGTGCAAGATTAGTGTTGATTTCATTCGGTGCTGGAATACAAAACAACACGAACAGAAACATAAGTTTGTTAGTGATGCGAAAAGGTTTTCATCTCCAGTAGACATTTTACACTACACATTAGTATACACATACTGGAAATCGTTCATGATATTTCGGGTAGAAAACTAAAGTAGAGCAAAAAGGCAAAAATTGGCAAGTATTAAATTACCATTTGACCATGCGAAGTTACAATTCATAGCGATACTGCAAATTAGATCACTTTTTCATCTTTCCATCTTGTACTAACAACTAGTACACTAATAATAATAAAAATGATAATAATACTAGTTATAAATTATATGATCCTGTTTCTCTCTTTCTCTTTAATTACATAGTTATTGTAGTTTCAGAAGATGTATATTAGCTGGAATTGTAACCGAGATACTATATGGTCAGAATAATAAGTATCCGTTGATCTGAGTATGTATTTCATGAGAAGTACAACTGCTACTAAAACTACTTGATATTACTCTTTGTCTCTCGGTTGTACAAATAAATGGAAACTGAAACCTCATACGAAGCGACAGTTGTGCAGGTTGTTGTTAGTCACCAGACAGACCACGATTCTATCAATTTCTACGATTTCACAGAAACTGTGAAACTGACAGCCATAATAGTCACTGTTTGAAATTGCCCGTTATTTTGCTGTGAGTATGAGAATAAACGAAAATAAATGCATGGTAGATTGGGAAATAAAAGCTCCACTTATGTGTTTCGGTATGTCTCTTCTCAAATCAATTCTTTTTGTAGTCACAACTCAGTCCCACTCAAAGTCCGCACAGACATTCTAGATCAATCCTCCTTCATTACTTTTCATTTTCATAAGCTCTGACTAGCACTACACTGCAACTAAAACTTCGAGTAGGCACAGAAGGACACATTATATTTACCGGTCTTATTGTTAGTGCACCATTTCAATTCTTGTAATGATCGAATAGCCAAATTTAGGTACTACAGATATTTAATTCTTTAATAATATCGTGCTGCCTCGGCTCTAACATTGCACTCCCGTTAGATAATTTCCACTTTCATTACACTTACACTTACACTACGGCTTCATAAAAGTCATTTCACACTTTCCCACGGCCGTATCCAGAAATCGATTTTGGGAAGGGCAAAATCCCCAAAACAAGAGGTTATTTTGCCATGAAAAGACAAAATAACCTCTTTTTTGGGATTTCGGTGGAGGCAATTGCCCCATTACCAACCCCGTGATTACGGCTAGATGCAGTTTCTTACATTTCACTGCCGCAATATATCAGTGCGTTGCAACTGTGTTGCATTGCATGGTATACATAATATGCCTAGCTCATTTATTAAAGTGTCAACATAATTCAATACATAAAACACTTTAGTTTCACAGTATGTACACTATGAAAAACCGAAAAGTCGGTAACAAGCGTCAACGTCTCTTGTGTGTACGGTATACGGCAATAATATTTTAAACTCCGTAGAGAGGGACTATGAATTTAAGACATAGGAGAACCAATGAATCATCAATGAAAAATGTGCAACGTTTAATTTCAAGCCGTGCATCCCAGAACCCCATTCTTATTTTGACCTACTCCGTCTTTCATTGAATTAACATATAACATGATTAAATATATTACAAGTTTTTTACCCTGAAAGTAAAGTTTTCCAGATTGACTGGGAGGGAATCCCATGTATCGACCAAATGAAATGTACTTAGTTACTTAATAGTATATTTTATACATAAGTTGTGGTTTGAAGAGCTACAATTTACAAAAAGGATTTTCTTGCTATATATAATGCATTATAATATATAACTTCTTATTTCATTTTGGATTCGTCAAGACTATTTCAGAAAAGGTTTTTACTTTACGTAAATACATTGGTAGTCTACAAAAATAGAAATGTCTTAAGAATACAATAGGGACTTTGGTCTTTTTTGTAAGGTAAAGTAACAACTCGTTATGTAATAGAAATAAGATCACAATTTAGTACAATATTGAAATTTTTGTATTTCTAATATCATCGATAGTCTCCCAGCCTAGAAGTGAGAAATTTAATACTCATCAACAGAAATAATTAATTAGAATCGTTAAAGGTAGGATGAAACGGAAACATAATAACTACCTATAACCTGATAATTTCTAAAATTAAGATTGCCTGTATAATGAACCTATATGCATGGTTGCATAAATAAACAAATTCGTGGTGGTTTTTACGCTGTACTACTATATACTTTATAAGCTCCTATACACATTCTAAAATCAACTAACCGTCATTATAACTTTGACGCTGTGTAAATTATTTACACTGGCAAAGGAAAATAATTATCCTATAATGCGTCACACCATTCCTTACAACATCCAATACGTAGGTTCAAGGTTCGCCAAAATCACAAGTTGTAATAACGCAGTAAATTATTGGACAAGGAAAATCACTCGGCTTTCTCTATCACTTCCATAAAAATGTCACAGTTTGGACATTTATTGTCCCGTAATATTCAAAGCGTGATTTGGTGTTGCAGTGGATATTGCGTCCGAGAGGGAAATTCCCTGATAAATGATTATAGCATTGGAGATTGTGAATCAATGTCTTAAATGTGGTCGCATGTGTGCACAGCCCGTAAAAGAAAAGTTCACATGGAGCTGGAAAAGTGTAATATTATTTATCAAGGATTAACTGTGCGTGTGTGTAAATGATGCAAATACGACTACAGAAAATAATGAAATGACTGTGACTGAGACTCTGATATTCTCCTCATTGTAATAAAATATTTTTGCATGCATTCACAAGAACTATGCCTAATAAATATTTCTTCAATACGGCAATCAGAGCTGCATTATAATTCGCAAAATGTTGCAAATTCTGAGCTTTATTATCGGAAAACTTATAGTCGACCCAGATACAATACAATATTTATGCTAGGCTTGTGTTTCCCATTGGGTTTGGTTTGTGCGACTCAGAAAACTGTGAAGAATGAAATAAGCTTTGGGAAAATAATACATGCGGAAACATCATTTATGTACTACAAGTAATAACTAAGTAGGTATAAGTATAGGTGTGCATTCATGAAATATTTGAAGCATGGATAATTTGGCACTTTGTATGCATTCAAGTTTTTAAATTTTCATCATGAGCAGAATACACTATGATACATAATAATGCATACCACACACATATAGGCATAACACACATACACACAACCAGTGGCGTAAACAGCACAGAATATACAAAATATGCGCCCAAAATATGCATAGGGGCCCCAGGTTCACCGTTCACGGGACCTCTATGCATATTTCAAAATGCCGAATATTTAATAATAATAAAATACATTTTCCCATAAAAGTGCAAGCAATCGGAAATTTTATCGCACTACTCTCGAATTCGATTCAATTACATTAATTTTGGCCCAAAAAGCGATTCTTGCATAGTTCATAGTTCTATTCATTTCAAGTGCATATAAATCAGTATATAGCATAGGGGCCCCCAATTTATAGTTACGCCACTGCCACTGCACACAACTCTAGTAAAATCAGTTAAGTATGTTGTAGAGTATATGAAATAATGTGTAATAATAAAATATTATGCTGATGTTGCTAAAAAGTTGTTTGAATGATTGTACACTATAGAAGATTTTTTGGTGATGAGTAGCATTGAATGTTTGAAATGTTTGAATGGGGAAGTGTGAGAAAGAAGGAAGTTGGAGAAAGTAGATGTATGCTCTAAAATAAGTGGAGTAGTGGGTGTGGAGTGTGGGGAGATAATGTAATGGATCATTGATTTGATATAATATTTTATTTTTTGAGGCGGGTGGTGGATGGGAAGTATTCGAATTGAGTGTGAGGCTTGAATATGAATTGGAGGGATTTTGTATTTTGTATTTTTGATTTCAGAAGCGTATAAAGAAAAAGTATGCAGCGTCTAGGGAATATTTTAGCGTACCAGCTGTTGATGTTACTTCTGGTAGAGTCGTACGCCTGGCCTCGAGAAATGCATGAGGATTATGACACGAAAGGATTGTTCCCAGCTGAATTACAAAGCAATCGATTCCCAAACTATGAGTTATATCCGAAGCGGAGCAGTGCGAAAGATGAAGTTGTTTCATATGAAGATTTTACATCACCGTCCTTGGTAGACACATTGAATGGGATTGACAAGCGAGTTTCACCTAACATGTACTCCTTTGGACTTGGCAAGAAAAACCGAGCATATGGATTCGGACTGGGAAAACGATTTGAACACAATATGTGGAAAACATACCCAGCCTCCTCGCCAACATTCCGGTACCCCTCTCCAGTCTTTAACCCTTACACCTCTAGAACTCATTTCTCAACTCTAATCTTCTCTCGTCATTTTTCATTTCTTTCACAATAGTCGTAGTCTAATGGTAGTACTAGTCTTTTTACTCTATTGTGCATCAATTGTTTGATTTGTTTACTAGCACTAGTTTCTTTAAAAATCCTATATTTAATATTTTAATTATGAAACTCTATTCCATTATCAAATACTTATGATGATTACCATTTATAATATACTGTGTGTTTATGAATGCAAAGCTTTACTATAAAACTATTACTATTAATATAGCTCTCCCAAATTAAAACCTAATAATATCAGGTAGGTATTTCCAACTAAAGGCATTACTTTTATTTTGACTTTTGACTAAAACTCCTTTGTGCATCAAACGTGCCACAAAATATTTATTCATTCATCTTTTCTCTTTGACTTTGTTCTTGAGAGGGCTAAGTAATTCACAATCCTATTGATTCCCTTTGTTGACCAGCAGGCAAGAGAGAAGTTCCAAGATTTACTCTTTCGGACTGGGCAAACGAGGTGTCAACTACGATGACCAAGGCAGAAGCTCGGTCTCCGGTCAACGTCAATTTTCCTTTGGATTGGGAAAACGTGAGACACAACAGTCCACCAGTGCCGCCAACTGAATATTCTACTGCTGCCACTACTATTGCATACACTAAAATGCTACTAATATCATTCATCTACTAATACACAGCCCCCAAAGCTACACTAGCCCATCACACTATATCTTACAACATTATATTATGTATCACAATAATAATAACATTATTATTCGTCTTATTACATGCAGTTCAACACACAAATGTAGCCACACGAAAAACAAAATGTATACAACACCCTTTAGCATTTAAGCACCACATTATTATTATTATTGTCAATACTAATACATACCATACTCTGTAATATGTAATATCAAAAACAATTGAAAGAATTTTGTAGACAGATAAAATAAATATTACTAACAGTCCAATCACAAAACACATGATAAATTATGCCACATACAATGGCACATCACTAAATTAATCATTCAATGTGTACAATATTCCATTCTTGTGTACTGTTGCATTGCTGTCAAAAATATTGTACTTAGAAAACGTATATAACTGTATCATAAATTAACACAGTGGAGTTCTAATAATTCTTATTATGGTACACAATCTACATAGTAAAAGAAAAACTACTCCCATTTTGAAATCGTTCAATTATTGTAATTTATGGCTGGCTACAGATGTACCCTTTTTATGTATTCTGATTTGTTTCTAAAGAGTACGTAGGTAGTGACTATAAATGTGGATGTATTTCTGCTTTGATTGATTTGTAGGCATTCTAATTATTCTCGCTACACTATTCAACTGTTAATGATAACAATATATTATTACTAAAATATTATATTCACATCTTCATTCCATTTACTAAGCTTAAATCATATGTAAATTGTCCATATTATTATTATGCAAAACAAATTAAATCATTTTGCTGAACTTGTACATATTTTACAAACTACGATACTAATTCATGAATGAGTTATTAAATTACTCAAATATTTCAATGAGGCAAGCATAAAATAAACTTTTATTCATCTTGATGTCTGTCAAATGATTAACCAAAAGTCTCATATACTATGAAAGAACATAATTTTAAACAATGCATAAATGTGTTATGTCCCAGCAAGAACCATTTCCCACATGGGCAATGGCAGGCTATGTCACACGGGACCCATGCGGGAAGGGAAAAAACTGT
>JAQFYB010001842.1:0-28944 GCA_034694085.1 Pogonognathellus longicornis
TGTCTAGCTGGGAATTTGTTTGGAGGTAGTGCTGGTGTGTTTGAAGCTGATTCTGCTAAGGAAGGAGGACGTTGTTATACAGCCTCTATGCCTTTAGAGTGGCTCGAGTTTTGTAC
Organism: Pogonognathellus longicornis; assembly: GCA_034694085.1. Lineage (NCBI taxonomy): Eukaryota > Metazoa > Arthropoda > Collembola > Entomobryomorpha > Tomoceridae > Pogonognathellus > Pogonognathellus longicornis. Next base: position 117 of record JAQFYB010001842.1, read on the forward strand.
AGGTGTTTCCCTTATATGGACAGCAGGATCTGAAGGTACATAACATATGAACTGTCACGTATTAATTAGAATATGCTTTTTACTTGTATTGTTATCAACAAAAAAACACTCACTTCAATTTTGTTTTTTTCAAACTACAGGAAATATGTTCCCAATAAATGTTGGCAATCCTCTTGGAGAAGAGCATGGAGGAGTGACATACTTCATGTTTGAAATTCATTACGACAATCCCAAGCTAAACACTTGTATGTACCGTTTGTGTTAATGTGTTATATTTACATATACATTTTTTAATGTTTCTCTATAATTGCTATTTATCCTCCTTTCTATGTGTCTTGCAGTTGTTGACAGTTCCGGCCTCCGTCTATATTACACCGAGGATTTAAGAGAACACGATTCATCCACCTTGCTTGTTGGTACAAAAATTTCCCCATTCCACGTGGTGCCCCCCAAAATCCCATCATTTACTACATTTGGCTATTGTGGTTCGGAATGTACATCGCAGGTGAGATTGCTAACACAATAAGATTTTTTTGCGTAGAATTCTTAAGCGCTACAGTATTAATAATCATGTGATGCGTTAATTTTCTGTTAACTCAAAGACAATTCCACCCGAAGGAGTGTTTTTAACCACCGTACTTCTTCACTCCCACACATCCGGTAAACGAATAACACTTCGTCACATTCGAGATGGACATGAGCTTGCACCGATAGCAGAAGAGAACAATTACGACTATCATTACCAACAACCTCGTGTCGTGAAACCTAGAAAGATTTTGCCAGGAGACGAACTAATCACTGAATGCGAATACAGACCCAGAGGAAAAACAAGGCCGGCTTTCGTAAATGATTCCTTTTAAATTATTTCATTGTTATGGATCATTGCAACAAAGACTAATGAAAGCACATTCATACTTTCTAATGAATTTTCTAATCTTTTTCTCTAATGCTTTTTTCCTTATTCTGTTGTATGATTATCTATACAGGGTGGATTTGGGACCCGGGATGAAATGTGCATGTCGTACATTAATTATTACCCCAAAATAGAATTGACGGAATGCAAAACACAGACGGAATTCCAGTCATTTTTAGACGCTTTGGGAGTAAAGGACGTTAAGGGAGATATTCTAAATGAAATTAACATGCCGTACACGCCAAGGTCAGGTTCCATTAGTTTTTGACAGAGATTGATAAACTACGATATTATTTACTGTGCTAGTTGTAAGTAGCAGAAAATGATATTGTGATGGTTTGAGTAGAGACGGACAAGAAGTAGATTATGAAGACAACTCTTTTCACCTAGCAAACAGCACATACGACATTCCTTTAAATGCTTTAGACGCATTGTTCATATCCGACTCTACTTCAAAACACTCAACCGTAGGGGAATTAATCAAGACAGGAATTGATTGGGAAGTTGATGGACTGGAAGTAGAACGAAAATGGAACGAAGGCAAACAATACGCCTTTTGTACCGGAATTTCCAAAAAGCGTTTTCCACTTAAGGTGAAAGCAATCATTTCCGTTTAAGTTTTAATTGACAGCATCGCATCGCCAGAATATCACTTTTGTAAAATAACAAATGTGTATATACAAATAATTCTATTTTTTCAGAATTATAAAGTAAATTTTCCTACATACGTGGCATATGAACCGCTGCCGAATCCGCAGTGTGCAGCGAAGGAAACTTCTACCGCAGCTTCTCCTCCTGAGAGTACTACAGTGACCCCAGCAGAAAGTCCTCCTCCACCAACAACAGCACCTCCGGCAACAGCACCTCCGGCAACAGCACCTCCGACAACTGCAGCTCCGAAACCAGCTCCTACTATTTCAACAATCTATGGACCACCGAAAGAAAGATTTTACGAAAACAAGGGAAAGTACAATTACATTACATACCCCACTCAAACTGTAATGACTATACCGGTGGAACTATATGCACCGGCACCACCACCGCCAAAACCAGTCAAACCACAAAAAACTTTTGAGTTAACAGCGGTGCATCAGCAAGCGCCCAGTAGAAAGAATCTCTTATATCGACCGGAAACATCAGTGTCTTTCAGCAGAGGACGATATAAATTTGAAATACAAAGAGCTCCGGCTATCGTTCACAGAAGTTTCAATCATCGTTTATTCGGACTGGGATGGTAAATCACAGTCTTCTTCAAAGAACTTGGCTAAAAGCTAAAGGGTGCATTTAAGGGTAAATAAGGTTTAATGTTATACTTAGATTTAATACAATTTACAATTTTATTGTAATAATTACATGCACGTTTGTAAAAAAGTGTATGAGTACACAACATGCTTTTATTATTGGACAAATCAACACTATTTGAGTAACTGTAGGTATAAAATATAAACTAGGTATCATTTCATTACAGGTACATGTACATACGATTTGTCTCACATAGGTATATCTACTAAGGTTATATTACAGCACACTTTAAGATTATATTTTATAAATTACATACTGCAGAATATAGTACAATACTGAAGTATACGATTCAGTTACCTGTGTAATTAAGACCATGATGACAATGTAATAAAAAATTGACAAGGATATAGAATGGAAGACAGTGCGAGCTAAACCTGAATGAAATACTTGATGAATTGGGCTAATGTTACAGAATCAGTACATTTTCATTCACTTCTAAATCACTGGGAATATCAAAATTTCCGTGTGCTCTTCGGGCACGCAACATTTGTAGAAGGGAACTCGGTCTTCCGAAACTTTTACTGGTAGGGATCCCAGATTTTACTTGATATCTCATTTCTGCGGGTGCTACTTGACCTTTGTTTGCTGCAGCCGTAATTCCATCCTCTAACGGCTTTCCACTGGTTTCTTTTAATAGTAGGGACAGTAAAGAACCCAGAAGCCCCATCAAAGCAAACGCAAACATTGGAATCGAAGGCCATTCTGAAAACATTTAATATTGAATTGACAATTGGAAGTTAAACAAAGATCGCTTTTACAGTAAATAAACATTTTAGATTTGCGGGTGAAGATAGGTCCACTACTGGGCCATAAAATGTGAGACATGAAAAAAGATTACTTGAGCCAATGTAAGCCACTTGGGGTGCGGCTATTCCCCCTAAAGTGGCAGACACTCGTGACACCCCAAATCCCATGGTCCGAATAGAAATGGGGTATGATTCAACGGTTAAACAACGAACGGAAGACCTGGCTCCAGCCACAGCTAGCTTTCCAAGAAGGATGAAAGTAATGAGAAAACTTTTGTACTCTTCCGTGTCAAATGACATCTGCACTATGGCTATCGGCAGAAAAAATATGGCAGAAATCGATGTGAAGACAATTAAAGCCTTTCGTCGACCAATTCTGCAATCCAAATTATGTAAAAATTATTACATGCATATTCCGCAATACTTCTGATCGGTTAATACACCTGAAACTTATCAACCATTAAAATCCTACGTAAATACTGTTTCTCGAAATACAAAATGGAAATTCTTTCCTCCAAAAATACAAAATACTGAAGTGGATTTTCTAAATATCTTCTTCAAAATGGTAAAAAAAAATCCACATTTCGGAAGTAGTTGGATCACATGGATGTTATTCATCACCTGTTGTTAATTAAGAGAGCGGCCCGAAATCCAATGCAGTCGACGACTCCCATCAAGATTAGCATTAAATAAGGATCCACACCAAAGTTCCGTATGTTGAAGCTGAGTCCGAAATAAGTGAAAGCCCAGCAGAACCAAATTCCGATGAAAATGACAGTTTTTCCTCTGACTTCTTTGCGGCGAAATAAATCAAAATACGAATACTTGACAGTTTCGGAAGGTCCTTCACTTTGAGCAATTAGTTCAATTGTTTGCATATCAATTGGTCGTCTTTTATTTACATTAGCAATGTAGCGAAGCACCTCTTCTGCTTCTTCTAATTTTTTATTTCGTAGAAGCCAGCGTGGACTTTCAGGCACAAGTCTGTGTCAAAGGGCACACACTCATTCACTCATCAAATGAAATACATCATATGCCTGAATTTCTTTTTTCAAATGTATAGGAGTAATACTAATACTGACTATGTTTAGAAACGTACGGAAGAATGATGATGATTGTTATAAACGGAAGTGTTGTAGCCCACATCAAAAGTCTCCATGGTTTGATTAAGTAGGCCATGACCTAACATCGGGTAAAAGAGAGGCGTTTGAGTAAATGGAAGAAGATGGTTTGGATAAAATCAAAACCACAGTTAGTTAAGCAATTGAAATGTAAAAATACCCCTAAAAGAATAATTCCCTCCCCCAATGGCCCAACACATCCTCCGAGTTGTCGCCATTTGGGTGTTAGGAATTCCATTGTGTAAAGACCATTTAAACTCAAATAACCTGTACATGAACAAATCATTATTTACTTACAGATAACTTACAACAATTATATATGTAAGTGATAGATGGATAAAAAGGTAGATTCTCACCTGCAAGACCAATCCCACATATAAATCTGGCGAATGCAAATACATAAGCGTTTGTGGCTAAAGCAGAGGCTGCTTGTCCAATGGCCATGGTAAATATTAACCCAATAAATGTGTATTTTCTTCCGTACCTAATATTAGCAATAATAAAGTAATTTGCATAATTTGTTGTAGAGAGACCTACCGACAAAATCAAAAGCAACAACGGGCAAAAATGTTGCTTCATTTCATTAAATTGAAATCATATTGCTCACCAATCTGACAATTGAGATGGAATAGTGTTGCCGAAAAACATTCCACACATTTGAAGACTAGTAATAGCATCAGCAGCCCAGGATGAATCACAAATTAACTCCCACTGTGGAGTTTGAATAGAAAGAAAGTCATAAAATACAATGGGATACTTAAGTACCTAAGTGAATCAAGCAGATAAAATTAAAATGGAAAAATTACTTCAGCAACGATTGAATGTGGTGGAGCATATTTGGTTGCGTTGCACTCGCAGATTTCCTCTGAAGACATATAAACCGTGTCATTATCGCTGGTACACGACCATTGTTTAGGAACAGATGCTACACATTTTAAAAAACTTTCAAAAATGACATCAAATCATCTGTAAAGAATATAAATGACAAATATACTACAGGCATACTTTACAAGAGAAAGCTAATAGACAGACACACAAAACTACGTGTTAGTAGCATGGCAAACTCGTGTCTATATACATAAGTGCGATATCTGTAATGAATGTTACACTTACCCGCAAACACCGGAACAAAGGCTAGCAAAGCGGCAGGTATTTCAAAGAAGAGAATGAATACAAGGATCATGACTTGAAATCTCCCGAACCCACCTACAAATACACACATGCCAATGCGATTTATTATGAGTGTACAATCACAATTGTCACAATTGCTGAATATTACATAGTTGATAGTGAATCAACGAAATGTGCAAATGAAATTTACAACATTGAAATGAATACAGAAGGTGAGATGGAAAAATAGAGTGGCAAATATTTGATTGTGAGTATGACCAATTTGTTCCAAAACGTCTTCGAAATTTTTTGGTTTTGGGGGTCCTTGGTGGTAAGGAGTCTCATTGTTGTTAGTTGGATCGTCTATCATATCTGTGCTACTGTACACCATTGCAGAAAAATGAGACTTTGCTGCGTTGGTTTGAATTGCGAATGGACCGAAGATTTACAAAGGTTGTTAAGAAGAGCGAGTGAGGAGACTTAAGCCGAAAAGAGAGACAAAAGGAGAATGTGGGGAAGAAAAGACTAAGTGGGTTAGTTAGATATGTTGCAAGAGAAATACTATAGTGCTAAAATATTCGATTTTACTTACTGCAGTAATAATGCAGAATATTGTGAACATACATGGAGTATCCTGGTAGATTCGCTGTTATTGCTACAATTTCGCACGGTTTGAAGTTAAGAGTCTACCCTACATGAAACAGAAGGGAAGGCGACACGGGACACTCTGTGCTATCAAAGCAAGGCAATTAGTTGATTTATTCATTAGAAGTCCATGACGGATTTAGCATTTAGCTGTCCACTCGCTCTGCATGTTCTGTCTGTCTTTCACATTTCAGTCCTTGTCCTCACCTGCACAATTAAGCCACAGCCATCCAGATATTCACTGTCTTTATTTCCCATTCTCTCCTTCCGTCAACGACTATCAACGACTATCAACTTCCCTCCTTAAACCTATGAAAGCACTTTATTTAACATTCATGGAATTTAGCCATTTATGACAACCTGACTAATGCTGATACAACTCAGAAATCGTCGTATGATTGAAAGGCGAGTTTGCTCGTGCTCTGCCATGATTAATGGCAATTACAAACTCATCCATTACGGCACATCTTTTTCTTGTGCTAAATAAATCGTCCTTGTCCTCTCAAGGATATGCGGTCAAGTTTAGTAGGTTGCTCGTCTTTCAACCACCCGCATTTTTATTCACAGTAGAAATTACCCTGGAAATTACCCAATTTTCCCTAAATAGTTGTAGATTACACATTACATCATTGAACAAAAGTCTAGTCATGATTTATGCATCGTCTCACCAATCACCCCGTGTTTTCCTCTCCGAATTCCACATCTTATTTCATAAACTTATTTTTATTCATTATTTGTTACTCATTATCTTATTCCATAAAGTGAAAACAGTTTTGTATAATTTGCTTTGCTTACTTGCTGTCATGTTTGGTCTACTTGTATACAATTAAATGCGTTTCCGTACAAAACGAAACTTTAGTGAGTTAGTACCTACTGTAAAATGTAATATTGGTAACACACTACACAAGGGCGTATCTTTGTCTTTGTTCACTATAATTATGAAAGAGGTACCACTGCAGGATGCCTAATCATTAGCACGAATTTCTTTGTTCTATAACATAACCCATTGACCTAAAGTATTTTTGTTTACTTTCTTTCTCTTTGAGACAGAATATGCCTACAATTTGGCTGTAGATCATTATAATTATAATAAACTGCCTACTACAAAGGATGGCCATGTTTTACAGGGTAGGTCAAGGTAACTTAATGTACCTTGGAGTAGGTAGGTACTATAATTAACTAGAAAATTAGACGTTACATTCGATATTAGTTAGGTACGTAATTATTTGGGGTCTAAAATACCTTAATAGCCCACACTACAATAAATGGCAATTTATGTACATACCAACAGTGCATAGCATAGTATTATGATATCTGTACTTGATAAGGTGATGTATGGAGAATGGTAAAAATGAAGGAAAGCCTGAAATGTTATAGCCCCAATGTAATATTTAATTGCAGTAAAATAAATCAATAAGATTCGTTCAATGTTGAATTGTGAGTTTGAGAAATCAATGAAGTTCATTAATTACACAGCTAAGGCTAAGATATCAATAGCATTAGCACACAATGAGCCTGACGACTAAAGTGTTTGTATTCCGCATTCCGTCTGTTTAACCACCACTTTAGTGTCCATACCTTCAGTTTCACTTGGCTTTGTTCGAGCACAAAATTCGGAAGACTCGTTTATTCATATTTATTCTCCTTCTACGTATGCGTGATATGCCAACTCAGAATTGTTTATTGTCCACTCCACTCCTCACAGTCGGCTATCCGGTTTGTAGACTCCTTCCACTGCACACGGCTACCAACAACCAACCTCTTTTCCTTGTCACTCGGTCGATACACAAAATTCTGAAGATTGAAGTGGATATTTCTATATAGAAGTGACGTTGACAAGACAAGTACCGTATTGCCTGTATTAATAGCCCCCTCATATTAGTAGCCTCCATATATTAATACCCCCCTCAATCATCAATTTGACATAGTATTAATAGTCTCCCTGTATTAGTAACCCCCACCCACCTCAAACACACATGAAATGCATACACAAATCTTATTGTGCCATCCTTATGACACAGAAATGCTTATAGCTTGTATAATTAAAAACATATAATAGCCTTCCTCTATTAATAGCCTCCCCCTCGCGATCAATTTTGCAAATAGTAACCCCGGGCCTCTAGTACAGGCAATACGGTATGGCTATTACGTACACATGATGTATGTACTTTGCGTATATACAGCGTATTGGTACTCAACTGAAATGATTCATGTTCATATCTTAGATTATAACTTTAACCCCAACTAACTACGGCATATTCTTTGAAGTGACGGTTCTCGGCAGTTTTGTGTCATAGTCATTGCTTCCATTACTTTCAAGAAGCGACTATTTTCTCATATTTTCTCACACCGTGAACACTAAACCATTTCGTATATTATTAATCATTGTCAGATACATGGGTTTGGTTAGGTACTTATTTTATTATATGTAAAACATTCTGTGTTTGTCCCTGACCTGGGACTACTTAAGGGTCTGGTACAAAAACACGAATTTCTTTGGTTTCACGTGAAGCCTAAAGTCACTATTTAATTTTTGAATTGGGATTACATCTTTAACTTTGGTTAGATTAGACCCAGAAGTTTCGTACGAGCGCCACAATCGATAGTTTCGATATGCCCTTTGGGAGAGAAATGCATTGTTAGCAACGTTAATCCTCTGGGGTTACTTTGGCTACTTTGGCTGAAGTAATACCAATTCAAAAATTAAACAGTGATTTGAGGCTTCGTGTGAAATGAAACAAAGGATATTCTTGTATATATCAAGCCCAACTGATTTAAGCTAAATAAAACATGTCTAGTTTCACTGGCAATGACACTGGAATCGGAAGACACCATCAGAAGACAAATATAAATGCTATGGTGTCACTCACATAGGTACATCTCACTGCTTACGACGGGTGATTTTTTATGTCCATTTAGGAATGGACATATTAAACATTGAAGACCGTATCATTTTCCATGTAATGTAGGTGCACTCTGTTATAGGACGCTTGTTTTCAACTTACACCACTTTTATTAGACTATAGGAACCATGGGATGCCTACCCTATATGTATGCATTTGTCAATGAGACTGACAAGGGAACATTCCACCATATGGGTTGCATTGATTTTTATGAACTTCAAACGGTAGTGTGTATTCTGTATATTCAATTTGAAAAATATCAAAAACTTTTTTCGTATATACAAAATGTAATTTTTCATGTCAAAATAAGACAATTTCGAGAAATATGAGTGCACCCATAATCTTTTTCGTAAATGGAGTGTCTTTGATGCGAATTATATTAAAATGGGTAACCTGATTCAACCATACATTATTTTAAAATATTTATTATCCGTCCAGTTTTGCGGGTGCGTAGATGGCTAAACCACTCCATTATTGGGCTGAGCATACTTTGACTTTTCTTCTCATAGTAGCATCTAAATTGCGTCTCATATCTTTGTAACTATGATATGACAGATGCAAAAATGAAAGTAGGTATACACTCTTCATATTTTAGGACTGCCAAGTATACAATGTAAGAATGGATTGAGAAACTCAGATGCGTAGTATGATGCTAAGATTTACTGATCAAATGATAGGATATGATATGAAAGAAAAGTAAAATGAAAATAGGGAGTTAAAAACTTTATTTTAGTACATCAAATTATTCATTACATCAAACATGAAACAAATTACAGAAAGTGTATTGCAGTATCACATATATATCACATAATCTGTACTATCTGTATAATTAATGCAAACGAGTCTGTACCAATAGTCTGTTAATTCTACTATCACTTTCGAAAACTTGGAGTTAGTAGTACTGGTATGGCTTATTGTTAGATTTTATAATGCTATAGAGCATTGCACTGTGACATAATAGAAGTCAGTCTGGAGAATTTTGCATCCCATTATTCCTCTTGGGTTTTGCATTTGTTGAATGTGGGCCCTAGAACTGGGAAGAGTGAATTGGGTGAAGTGATAAAGGTGGTTAAATATTGTGTAATAATTAGTCAAAGTCACCTGAACGTGTACTTCACACATACGAACATATTCATAGACAAGTACGTATGTGCACAAGCGAAAGAGCGGCTTTAGAGGAGAGAAGACCACATGCCACGCAGAATGCCAACACCAATAACTCAAATTGACATCACACAACTACAACATAACAACCGAGCCTTATATGCCTTTCACTCCAACAACTATTAACTACAAGCACAACTACATAACACAAATACAACTACCATGAGACACAAAGTGCAAGGCTTAAAGTCACAACCACCTTTATAGCTTTAGCTTTAACTCAACCATAATATGCGTCATCTTATGCCGTCTGATTCCGAATATATGTATCACAAATTCACAAACTTGCAGGTTAACGTGGTGTGTGTAGTGTAGTGGTACACTGTGGCTTTGAGATGGTTGTACTTTGTCATGCACAACCACACTTATACTTTTACTTGTGAAATATTATGTTCAGTCTCGTCTGCAGTAGCCCTACTGCATACATACTCTACATAATATAATGCCTTGTAGTTTTAGTACTTACACATCAAATCCACCTTTTGGCCAAGTCTATAATATACACACAGTGAAAATATTCGTGCCTGATATAAAGATAGCTGTAAACACAGTGGTTCAAAGCTTGCAAAATAAAATGCATATCCGCTTATTATTCTATTATCCCTATGCTTGCCAGCCTTCGTTTTTCGTATTTCGTATCGAACACCTCCCCTCACCTTCTACCCAACACCAAAACTTCCAGTTCTGCTGTTGTAGTAGTCTGCCCGGGCATATGCTAACAACCAACAACCGCGGATACATAGCAACACACTGAAAACACACTCCCAATCCCAACTACCAACTACACTCGAGACACGAGACATTAGAAAAGTTACGTGTGCAATGTAGTTGTTGTATGCAAAGGTGTTGTGCCGTACTTAGAAGGCATAAGTACGTATTAAGTATAGCATTAAGTATAAACTAACATCCAATATATCAATCCAGGAGGAAGCTCACGGGAGCTATTATTCTAATGCACCCAAAAAGGGAACATGAAGGCAGCCAAAGCTGAACTCAAAACCGAAGAGACCCTCCCACCATCAAACTATCCGCTATCTCCCTGTCCTATGCCTTTTGCTGGCTCTGCCTTGGCTCCGTGTGTCTGTGCCGGTGTCTGTCGCACTTTTCCTAATAAATAGACACAGTACTCATAATTTCATGAAATGCATCACGGCAATTCTTATTCACCAATTTCGCTCCACTACTCCCGTACACCTTCCTCAACTTTTCCTAACTCTTACCCGTTTCTATAATTCTTACAATTCTTAGCTACCAACGTACCAACATCCTTCTTATAACTTCCTACTCAAAATATCATCCAAATTACAAAATCATCTAAACACTAATAATTCTTAAAAAACTTTTCCTCTCAACTTTCACTCCCACCTTCCGTTTATTAGACAGTTTGGATTCTGCCAAATTATTTCTTGATCTCTTATACAACGTTGCGCGTAAATTAAATAAACCAAATTCATGAAGAGAATCATTTGATTGCAATGAAATAAAATTGAAGTCAGAACATTAATATTAAAGTGTTGTGTGTAGAGAGAGCATGTTAAGTGTCATGGGTTTGTCGGGTTTTTAGTTGAAGTGGTTGGTGACGAGAGGATGGTTTTATGTGATGTTGATGTATAATTCAAACCGCTCTTTCCTGCTTACATTTAGTGTCTTGCTTGTTGTATTTTGTCATGCAGAGCATTTTGAAAGTGAGTCCATCCGTATACGACTTTGAAGTGTGTAGCTGTAAGTTGTAAGCAGGAGGTTTAAATAAAGCTTAAAGCAATAGTTGTAGGCGTATGAGAGCAGGTTAAAATATAATTATAAGAAACAGGTAGTTGTTGCCTTAACAGACTGTTGGAAGTTGCGTTGTGTAGGAGAAGTATATTAAATGATAGGGATATGCCATGCATATTATTCACAAATGCCATTCAACAAATTCAAACTCTATTTTGTTCTTCTCATGCTGTTTGATATCCAATCCCATCTCATTCAGCCATCCATAACTGTCTTATTATTGATCCATCTTCCTCAAACGAAAACTAAAACATTTCTCTGTCTACCTTCAATGTTCGTATGAAACTACCTGCACTTATTGTCAGTACACTACAACTACATACAACCAAAGTATGGGGCGATGCGCGGTGTAGTGTAACTACAACTACATCGGTGTCCACATTTGTATTTCTGCATGACATGCCAGTCTTGCCAAGCCAAGCCATGAAATATCCGAATTGGACAAAAGGGCTCAACTCTTATACTTACATTAGACTGTGCTGAATTAGTTATGGAGAACAGGGGAATTTAAAAATGCATGCATTATAAATGCTAGCCAGATACATATAATATCATATTCCTATTATTATTCCTTTTACTTACTCTGTCCGTATTGTTTAATACTTGTAAAGGTATAAAAGTGCTGTGCATGATTCAGACAGACATAGACAGTGCTTACTGACTCTAGCAACTCTAAGACAAACAAACAGCGCCGGCATTTTTGATTGCATGTTGTATGTAGCATTAAACCCTTTGAATCAAACTTATCCTTAAACCAAAACGATTAAGCTCCTACCTTCCCTGCAAAAAGCTTTCGTTGCATGACTAATAGTAAAGATACCAAGAAGGTTGCCCTGTCTGTTGCTAGTAAAACAATACAACATAAGAATTCCACTCCAACTCACTATGAGCTACGCTACACAACCAAAACTGTTCTGCGAATACAAATTGTCATAAGATGTTTGCAGTAACCGATACGTAGGCAAAACATATTAACGTGTTTGTCAACTTTGCCAAAGCTAAATAATAATGAACACAGTACAACACAGTATTAACTAGAAATAAGCCTTCTATGAGTAAAAGTAAAAATATTATAATCGTGGCATGTATATAGCGATGTACGTATAATTCTACGAAGATGTGTGTGCTATAAAAATGGTAACATTATTCTACACTGCATTGCATATTGTGCATTCTACATCTGTAGTAGGAGACTTGTATTTTTTGGGGGAACGTAATATTTAATATTTATTATTATAAAAGCAGTGCAATCATTTTGATCATATTGAGACCCTCGTCGGATATTAACTTTAGGCAAAGTTCCCTGTAAAGACACTTTAGGTGTATTACTATTACTACGTGGCATAGCTATACGTGGTAAGGATAGAGTGGGGATATAAAGCACACACAACACGCATCTACAGGTGAGATGATGTTGTATCGAAGCTGCATCTAGGTATTTTGAGAGACCCGTCGTTTAACAATGGATTCAAGCCCACTTTTACTATTACTATTTACTTTGAATGATAGTAATTGTTACTAATCTCCCTTTTATAGCACACTATTTCAGAAAATCTCTGCATATTCAATAGAATTCGACTTACATTTTAAAAACCTGCGGATAGTTCAACATTGCATTATGATACTTTGTTAATACTACATGCGAAAGAACGATGAATTTGATTTTTTCACACATTCCTCCATCATTTTCATTTTAATCTTTCTAAATTGACTTTGATTGAAAATATTGGAATTAAAAATGAAAATGTTCAAGAAAAGAAATATTTATCGAGTTTACAATTATTATTTCGTCTGAATTTAAAGCAATGTTTTTAGAACGAGTTGCATACAGCATGCAAATAAGCGACACAACAGAATGCAAAACGAATGGAGGGGAATGGCATGGAATCTTACTGATATTTAATGAGAAATGTGGGAGCGTCTTCTTTGCTGGAGCTGAGAGTGTGGGGGTCCTAAGCCGTTTTCGTTGATAGGGAGAAAATCCATAAAGAAAGTCTAGTGACCCGCTGTTTGTGAAAAAGAAACAACTAAATCACTAGTCTTCCAGACAGATATTCCCTTGTAGAATGATCAGGAGCCGGCAGAGGCTGAAAAGATGAGGAAGTCCTTCCAACTACTTTTCCAGCTAAATAAAAAGGAAGGGAAGGCCACGTGTGCTTTTAGGAGACAGTGCAGTGACAGCAACACTCGTGCTCTGCGATTGTGTTATTCGTCACAGGGAATTCCAGCAATTACGATCTTATCGGCTCAAAACTACAACGTACCTGCACGGACTATGACATAGCTATAGCATCCAGTTAGCTGCCTCTGTGTGTTATTTTGCATGCCGGCTACACATAGCTCCATGCTATACAGCGTCATTTTAATCAATGAATGGTCGAGTTAAGTGCACAAAAACTCACCAACTCGTTCAGTTCAATGGAGACACAAAAATTATCGATTCGTTATTACGACGGAAGTTGAGGGATGGTGAAACTGTCAACACAAACTACTGTGCCCAAAATTAGCAAATAAAAAAGCTTTTCTGTTGTCTCGCAAACCTTATCAAAAAATCAACGTTATGCATGCTTTAAATTGAAACTTATACAAATTTCCTGCAATTTGGTGTTAGCCAAACTTGTTTTAGTTAGAATTACAAAACGTCAACCGTGCAGAGCACATGATACCGTCGTCCGTTCTGCAATTCCATCCATCTCCCTTGAAAACGCAATATAAAAATACACACCCACCCAGTGAATACAACCAAAAACTTGTAAAACCCTCATCAATTTAAAAAGGTGGCAGAATTACTACCAATAATCCGCTTTAGGATATTATTGCAATGCACAGTGAAACAGTAAACCCAATTACCCGACACTTACTACGGTGTGAAATTACACTAGGTGTTTATAGTTAACCATGTACTATCTTTTTGGCAAATAGCAATTAAATGCAAGTAAAGAATGAAAGAAATATCAAAATGCAAATGATTGAGATTGAAATAGAAAAAAGGAACCAACCTGGTATTTTATAGTTTAGTTTTCCATTCAGCTTTCCCTGGTTAAAACACACTGGAATTATGAGTGAGGAGGTTTAGGGGAAAGGTGGAGGAGCTGAGTAGTAGAGACACAGTTCATTTTAGCTCTCCTTAGAGATTACTGTCGCCGAATTTTCTCTTTTTATAGCAAGTTGTTAAATTTCGGAAACAAGTACGCCGATTCAACGGAAGCTACTGTTAACAACTGTAAAAGTACACACAGGTCTTTTGTATCAGCTCGAAAATGTCGCGTTGAATTGACCGAGAAAAGTGTTGGAATTGCAAATGATAGAATTTTAATACTGTATAGCTAATTGTAATAGTAATCAAAATGTAAAATGAATATATTATGAAAAACTGGAGGAAACACTTAAGAAGGCGGTGCTTGTGTAAAACTGTTTGATGTAGGTAGCCGGATTGAAGAGTGTATGAAAAATGGGGAGATGACTAAGAAGCGGGTCATAAGGAAAGTGGCTAATGCGGTGGCTACAACCCAAAGTGAAAAGTGCTGTCAATGTGAAGAACCGGTAGTAACTGACAGCCGTCAACTCACCTGGCTCCTTTTTATACAGACAGGAGACGAGAACACATTGGATATGTATTTCTGTGTATATGTGTGTGGAATGCAAACAGACCTCACATCAATTCGTCGGAACGGGTCTTCACCGCAGTGTGTACATTAGACGGGAAGGTGGAACAGCGTTATATAGCCAAGTCTAGGACTAGGACAGGAGGGATGAGAGAAAACACACGAAATAGTGTGGGATTATCGGGAGAGAGAGCGAGTGAGACAGGACAGGAGTATCTGGTTGCGGTGTATACAGGGAAGGAGTAGGAGTATGGACAAGACAGAAATGTAAGCAATCTGTTTAATTGTCCATTGCATGATTCAATGAGGTGTATTTTATTGTATTCAGAATTGTGCATTATAAAACAGGGCAATGGGAATTGAGAGGTGTGCTGTGTAAAAGTAACTCTCTCCCGTGTCTGTCTACCGCTCCTCTCCCGTTATTTCTGCTTTCCTGTCTGTGTCTGTGTAAAAATACCAGTCATATCACCGTGCTTTACAAATGCTAAAACTCAACCTACACCGCACTGTCTGTTCTACATACAGGTTTATATGATTCTACGATACCTGGTTTGATTTGCCATTACATGCTCCGAAATGTAGTGCGTTTGTATTTACATTTACATACATTGTACATATCAGCTAGACTAAACACTACAGTGTCTATGGCAAAAGGGCGAACGATAAGTTATTCGCAACGGGACGTATCCGCCCACTATCGATAGTAGCTCAGCTCAACTCACTTACTTAACAATGACATGTCACCGACTTATTCAGAGCCACAAAATTAAATCCTGCTTTCTCATTTCCTCCTCACGATATGCGACCAGGGTCCACTTTGTTCATTTGTGCCGATGCGACCGACGACGAATTCCAATCAATCTTTTAAAGATGTGCTACTTCACTCCTAATTATAATGAGTGTGCTATGAGTATAATGAAATTGACTGTTCCTTTGTTCCACAGAAGTGCTTGTAGTGTAATAGTGGTGTATAAGAGGATAGTTCTGGAGAAGAAGTAGGACACGAGGAGTGTAGCAGGAAAACGTGCGTTGGATTATATTGAGTTGAGTGCTGGAGAATAGGAGCGTTGCTGGGTGAGGACTTCTGGAATGCTTTCCCCACCAACCACCAGCAGAAGTAGCAACAGGAACAGCAACACACTGTCCTAACAACACAAGAACACAACACAACACAAAGAAGGCCGGAGACAACGGAAGACGAGTCATGGTCTCCGGAAAGAAGGCGACAGTTGAACTCTGGCTGAGAACTTCTTGGAGAGAGTCAGCTTTCTTTGGCGTGTAGTTGTGGCAGGTGAAATGTATGTAGTCTGTTCGGAATAGGAAAAGAAGGAATCTCCATGTCATGGAGTGGCAGTCGTGTTTTATGACGGAGAATACCCGGGAGTATTGCAATACGGGGAGGCAGAAGAATATACACGGAGAAGTGTGGTTTCAAAGCGAGGCAGAGTTGGTGCACAACACGAGCTCCGACTCCTTTCACCTTTTACCACCATTCCATGTCTGCCCGACTAAAAAGGAGCTAAAAACCTGTAGAAATAATTCATGTGGGGTTGGTCCGTTGCTAGAGAGTTTCGGAACAAACACAGAACGACCCGACCGACCGACTGACTCCCGCACCACCGACTTCCACTCATCGTGTTTTACACTCACACACAGCCCATCACTACTCGACCCAAGCCACGTCTCTCCAGCACCAACTCTCTCACACACACTACACACACAACAAACACATCCCGAAAACTCTTGAAACTCTCGCGTGCTTAAACTTCTCTCTCTCTCTGCACAAAAAACTCTCGCCCATCTCATCACAAGCACCAAACTCTTCTTTTGTCCCGGGAAGAGTGTGGGTGCGGAGTTGTATGTGCTGAACTCAATCGTCACGTCACTCACACTCGTCGTCAGTCAGTTTCTATTACTCTGCTATACTTTATTGCGATATGTTGTGTCAGTTGACGGGAAGTTGGTCTTTTCGTGATGTTTGCCTGGCTTTTGTTCCTTCCCCTTGCCTTCCCTCCTTATATTTATACACACACTGGATATCCCTTTTTTACTTTTTACTTCCTCTTCCTATTATTAGTACACACAGTCATTATTAGACGTGCCAAGACTACTACGGCACTGGACACTCTCCTATGAACATGTACTCACTATAATATATAGCATACGTGTACAGACTATTTGTACATGTACATACGATGTGTCCTGTATGTGTGTTGTAGTACACGCTCCAGAATATATTCCAGTACTTTTACATCTTGTATTGTATAAGAGTAATAATAATAATATACCTAAGCACTCTTTGGGATTGGGAATTGGGACAGGCAAGGAAAACTAACATTACATGTTCTGACTAGTCTGACTGCACGTATTCATAATATTTCATAATATTATGTGTGCCATTGTACAACACTATAACAGAGCCCTCCATTCCACTCCATGAATTTGCTGTTGAAGGAGCTGGAGAGAAAGCTGAGACTGGAAATGAAATGTGTATATGTCTCGTGGGTCTCTTGGCTTTGGCTACTTTCGTCCACACGAACCAACAGGTCCTCCTTGCATTATTTAGCACTTGGGCTGTTCTCTTATTCTACGTGTAGGTACTCAAACAACTCCAAACACCGCTCCTGCCCCGCAAAGAAAGTCCGCTTCTTCTCCCACTTATCATCAGTTCAATTGGACATGTATTATTAGAAAATGTACTTTGTACTATAAATATGCACTCTATGCTGTACTCGCCTCTTAGCCCACGTATACCCACAAACACAGTTCGTAGTGCAATTATTGTAGTTGTATAAAATATTTCATTATTTTATGTTCATGTTCTTCCAACTCCAGCCCAGCAGTCCCTTCCTTTCATTGTCTTCTTTATTAAGTCGATATTCTTCAAACTGTCTATGTCGTTTCTCTTATCACCTTCTAAAATACTTCATGCACTTACATACAGTTATCTAAACTGCTTTTCCACGTTTATACTTAAATACAAATACAAGATGTCATGTCATTATGTTCCATGTTCAATCTGTAATGTTAATCGCAACCCGTGGAATCTCTGATTCCGTGATTTTGAGCAGGATTCATTTGCACACAAATTTGACGCAATTTTGATGTAACTTTTTAACTGCTATGATGAGAAGCCTTAATGTTAGGAAGTATACCTACGTGGCGTACCTTCACTAAAATAATATGTAGTACCTACTTTAATCATGTAATAGCAATATACAATAAACTCACAACGCGACTACATATCATCCTTAAAATACCAAGCATATTAAATGTTGAATACAAGTTTGTCTCCCCGTAAAAGCCAAAAACGTACGTATTGAATCAGTCAATATGCCTACCTACACAAATGTCAATGTCGCATAGGTACTCGAATATATATATATCGCACATTTTACTACCTCATGTAGTGACAGAGACTACTACTGGTATGGTGGCGTATTAGCGATCCTGTTGCATTTTATTATTTCCCATGTATCGCAAAGGTAGAGACAATATGTTTATCCTGAGACTAAAGGTGGCTTTTCCCTGAGGCTCACCTCTGGAGGTAGGGAGACAGAGCGTGGATTAAAAACTAAATTAAAAATGCATGTCAGGCACAGAATTTGTCCACTGTTCCTTGATCATAATCTCACGTAAATCTTCCAAAACGTTACACCATAACCTTATGCTTTATGGTTTGCCGATTGCACTCAAGATAATTAATACATACGATACCACTAGTTACAACTCGTGGTTACAACTCATCATCAGCATACTCAGATCAGATACTCTTCGCTGCTTCATTTAATTTCTACGTTCGAAACTCACAACCAACGAGTAAACTCGTTTATAGTAAACTTTTTTCTTCATAAATAGGATTTCTTTACGAAACAGGGTAAAAAAGTAGCGTCAGCCGCTCTGCAAAAGTTTTCAAAACCTTTTGGTCGAAATTGTACTCAAAAAGTTTGTAACACCTGTTTTAAAATCTTTGGTCAAAATCGGTTTCAAATTGACTTAAAATATGTTTAGGGAAAAAGATTGGTAGTGACACATTGGTGTTTGTTGGAACATTCTCTGCGACCTGGATCATGGAGAATGCAACACATTGACCCCATTGTTGAACTTAAACTTTGCTAAAACTCTAATAATATATTATTTATAATATACATATTATGGCAAGTTTGAACCATACCAATGCGAACTGGAGTTAATTCGACCAAAGACAGACAGACATAGACAAATCATTTCTATAAAGTAGCTTTCTTAGCTTAATAAATAACCCGAAATAAGTTTGAGTGTTGAGCCCATTTGTCTTATGTGTAATAAACCCAAAGGCAGGATCTTCTTCCAAGAATTATAGTGGCTTATGCACAGGTAAGTTTCTCTTCTATAGAATAAAAGTAAAATGAGTTAGCATTTAGCAACTACCCGTTTTATGCAAACAGTTTTACTTAGAACGAACACTTACTTGTCTCCATCGTATATTAAATCACTTTAGTGGCCCGAATATTTCATTTATTGTGCTGGATAGGCATTCAACTTGTTTCTGCTACTCAACCCCTGGAAAATTATAGTATTTTTTAACTGAATTCCACCCCTCGTATCGACATGCTGCGGTTTTAGAAATTATGTGTTGGAAGTGCCAAGAGAATAAATTAGCCTATACATACATCGAACGAACGATCGGGCTTTGCTACAAAACAAACATTCTTGGTAGCGATATTTCTGTTATACCAACATTTGATATGCTCTCGATTTTTGTTATATAGTGAACCACAGGTTGTTGCACCGAAATGGCTTACTTTCACGCTCTCGGTTTTACCTGACAACTGATTCCCATTCTCATTCCAATTTATAAGAAGGAGACTATACAAAAAGTCGAATTACTGTAATATTGGATATCGCTTACAATTACTTCCTTGTCATTTAGAAGGTACTTTACATTAATATGTAGTACCTGCTTATCCATCCATTTAAATGAATGCTCAAAGAGAATAAGGATATACCCAACTCGTTGGTACTTATTCCCTTAATATGAAGTACCTGTCCATTGTAATTACAATACTAAGTAGGTGCTTTGCTTGACTTGTAATTAGTACATTTGCTGAACCGGACAGCTATCTCTTACTTCGATTAGGTCACTATCTTACTCGCGTAATCCAAAGAACAAAATACTTCTCGTACTCTTACAATAAATTGTTATAATATGTATACATATACAAAATATTCAAAAAGTGCATGCAAGGTTCCATAAATCTGACGGGAATGTCAGCTCACATTATTGTGTAAAATATCTATCATCTTTAGTAATTAAGTAATAATAAGGATATGAATCTGTGTTTTTCCTTAAAGTAACGTCTTTTTTCATACATATGAATGATAAGTATATTCCTACATGAGAATCCATTTGCGACGAGTACCTAGGTATTCAGTTTGATTTTACTTGCACAGCTACAGTAAGGATTCATTATAATTTTTAGAAGTTATGCGTATCACCATGCTATGCTATGCTATGCTGTTGACAAATATACGCAAGGCAATACGCATGCATCGTATAAAATGAAGGATTGGTTTTATGCGTTATTTATGATATGAATTGTGAAGAGTTTCATGGATGAGTGTTAGTAGTTGGTGCGTTCTGTATAGATTTATGACGAACCAAATTGTGTTGCATGATTAGGGTGTTGCCTTTGTGGAAAAGTTGGAAATAAATAATTGAAGCGATGGGTGCGAGAAAAGTATGTTGGGCAAAATTTTACTACATTTTCAATGGTGGTATTGGAGTTGGAAGCATCACCTGAATCCTCTTGAAAAAGACAAGTAAGTGTATGCACAGCAGTTCTTTAGACTCTACGATACTACACTCTTCGCATAAAGTAAACGAGTATTTAGCCTAGAAATTCCTTAGTATTTTGAATTATTGACACAGACTGAGAACAGGAACGACAACAATGGAATGATATTTATGACTAACGAGTTATGAATGATACATACTCATTTCATTACTCAACTAGGTACTTACTACAAGACGCAAGCATAAGATAAGGGTCTCCTCATTCTCTAGTCTCCACTCGGCACTCCAATCAAATGGTTCACATATAAAATACCAGCGTCTCAACTTTTGTCATTCTTTAAAAAGCATCATTTCTAAATCACTCAAAGAGCAAAAAATCTCAATTCTAGATCTATTGCTATGCTAACCCTCTTGATAGAAATCCTGAATGTGATATAAAATCCTTCGAATTGCAGTAACCTTCCTTCTTCCGCCCCCCCCCCTAATAATTTTCAGAAATCGTCTTTCTCTTGTTGATGTTACCTTATTACACAATCCCTTTTATATAGTAATAATATAATAAGTATTTTAATACCTACATAAAGCGTGTGATTGATATTAATATTATACCACTTCAACTGTATGTAACTTGAAGTATTTTATCAAGTTTATTATGTAATTAACGAAGAAAAATTGAACTACAAGATGTCTAAACTTCATGACGTAAAGTCCCAATCCATGCCGGATGTTTCCGGTCGGAGTAAGAGCTACCTTTCTGTAGAAGGACATAAGAATGGCGGAAAGGGGAAAACTAATTTACGTTCGAGAAGCAAAGAAAGTCTAATTTCTGCTGGAGCTAAAAGCGAAAGAAGTGGTCAAAGCGGAGGTTCTAGAAGATCCGACAATTTCCCACCCCCCATAATGGACAGTGAAGTAAATAATGCTACAAAACATTTTCAAATCATTTCACTTGAGTTGGGATAAATTGTGACGAAAACGTTTCTTTATGTAGAATACGGTAACTGACTTAGAAAGATATGAAGCGTCTCAAATTTGCAGTAGGCGGGGATGCTGGATATCCATGATGATCTTAGCTATCGCATTTTTGGTAGAAAATAAGGAAATATTTCTGCATTGTTTTTCATAGCAGCAAGTGTATTTTCAGTCATGTTTATATTTAAATAAATCCTATTTGATGGTAAATGAAATATTTCAGATGAGTGGAGTAATAACACTTGGGGTGTGGCTGCAATTGGTAATTTCAGAGCTTTACTGGAAAGAAGAGTTCATGCCAGATTGGATTTTTTTTGACAACACTAAATACCTGGGCATCATTGCAGCACAGCCACTATTTTGCTCCATTTGGCTTCTTATCATTCTCCTTTGTAGTATCCAAAAGAAAGGGTGTTGCTACCGTGCTCTTAGACTGGTAATGCATACAAACAAATCGTCTGCAGCTATTCAGAACTATACAAGTTATAATTTATACAACTCCAACTCATTATTAGTTTGAGAACATGGTATAATTTGTATATCAACATTGCCCAGATTGTTTTTAGTGGGTAGAGTAGGGGAGAGCGGGGCGAGTGTACCCACCTCAATTTTTACCCGGTTATCCGAAAGGGGATAGGAGATCTAAACCGCGAGCTCCCAGGCGCTCCCATTTTTGGGGGGATATACAGAGAATATAGTAGATTTACAGGAGATTAAATTTTTAAGGGCCTCGAAAAACAAGTTTTACGGAGATACGACGCCCGAAATAGGCTTTTGACGCCCCTTCGGAGTGCCCGAATCCTCCTAGCCCTACAAAATTACGATATCTGATAGGGAATATCATAGTTTCTTACTTTATAGCTACATTAACAATTCATGTATTTCTCATCCCAATGACTAACTATTTTTATTGTGCTTTGTTTTCTGGATATAACAATTTTTAATAATGGAACAGTACTATGTAGTTGCCCCCTACACCATTATTCCTTGCTGTGGATTTTTTCTGTTTTATTTATTCTCTCTGGGATGGTTGGAGTGGATCCTTGTGTACGATCACTTGGAGAGCACGATGAGACAATACAGCTTTGATGCCCAGCATGAAAAAGTGTGGGACTTGGTGCAAAAAAAGGTACTCTTGCAAGTAAATAATTTGATGATGATTTGAACTTTCTATTTTTTATCCGGATATTTTGGTAATCGTAACACACTTATGTCCTAAAAATTTTCCACTTTTTCAATTTGGTTTTTTCAACAGTTCGAATGCTGTGGTTTGAAAGACGGTCTTTGGATGGAGTGGATAGATAACTATCACGAAGAAGGGGACACAGTAAAGGGTTACAAAATACCTGCAAGCTGTTGCAGTGTTATTGTAATTCTTATTCAACACAAATTAACCAATTAAAATTATACTATACACCTTTCTCTGTTTCCATCTTAGAATGCATGCATATAAAATTATATTGATACCATAATCCATATCTAGCAGAAACAATGATCACATCTGAAAATGCACTTAACATTATTTTTGCAGGATGATATCGCAGGATGTCCGAAAATGAACCTGGATAAATATGCTTATCAGCAAGGTTGCGTGAATGTTATTTACGATTATTATCAATTCGTCGGAAGTAGTGTTACAATTACTATCGCTGCCAACACTATAATCACAGTAAGTTCATGTAGAAAATTATACATCATAATTTGTAACCACTGCAATTGGCACTACACCAACATAAATAAGAAGCTGTACCTATTGCTTTGAGTATTTTTGTACTTTTATATGATACACTTATTCAAAATTCTTTGTTCACACAGAGTCTCACAATACTTTTTGCTACGAGATACTACTCTTTGAGACGGTATGCAAAAATTGATTTAACAATGCTAAATTGCCTTAATTGATACTTTAGCCCTAGTTTTAGTCAAATTATGTTCTTACTTCATATAACCATTTTTTAACTTAGTAACATGAAATTAGCGGATTTATGCGTTTTAAATTATCCCCTTTCTATAATTTGAGGTAATTGCAAATTGTTAACCTACATGTATATGAACTTACATAGTGAATTTCTTTTATTAGGAGTATGGATGACAAAGAGCCACATTATTATAATGTTCAAATTTACACATCCGAAGTTTTTTGTGTATGCTGCTGCTTCAAACGCAACAAAGTTGGGGTGTCTATAGAAAATGAAACTCAACCCAAGAAAAAAGAAAATTCGGGATCTAAACTCCAAGTCAACAGTAAAGTGACAATAAACGAAACAGGGAAAAAGGAAATTAGAGCAAATAAAAATGACTGATTTAAATTATCATCGCTTCTATCAGTCCTATGTTTATTTTATTTATATTTTCTATATATAGTTAACACTAACAAGATGAAAAGTATCGTACCTTGCCTTTAATTGTGCTAAAATTGTATTTCCTACTTTTATTTAGTTTTAATGTCTACAGTCATTATGTAAATTGTAAAGATCTGTTAAAATGACGCGTGAGAATAGTACTAGTGGGGAAAAGACCTTTCAGCATTTTACAGGCTGTTGGTACAGGCGCGTACCCAGCATTATACGCTGGGGGATGCACAATAAGGTTGTATACAGAAAAATTAATTATTGGGAGAGCAAAATTCGAATATTATAATATTCGAATTTTGCTTCGAATTCTGTCGCTTTGCAATGGAGTCAATTAGGTCAAAACCAACCCAAAACAGAGAAACATCAGGGACAAGTGGTACTGCTAACTGCCCCACCCTAAGTTACCCGGTGAAAGTAATAAATTCGGAGGTTATTAAAAAAATTGGACTGCAATCAAATAAAATGTATCAAAGCAAGTAGCACGAAGAATTTTCAGATTTTTGCACTCTTATAGCAAAAGAGAGCACACGATTCATTCGTAGTACATAAAATCCCAGAAATTCAATTCAAAATAGAAATACATTATTATTATTTATTAACAATTCCAACAAATACAAAATACAAACGACAATTAGACAACAATTTACTTTTTTAACGAGTATACTCGAATACGTAATATTATTATCACTGCCTAATTATAGCATTACTTTTGCAAGAGTACACAAGAATTATTCCAGTCCATTATTTTATACGACAAAATAGTACTATGGTCTTGAAAAAGAAAGTATGCTTTGAATGAGATGCCTTTGAGGAAAAGAGGATACCATATTTTGTCATCCGGCCACATTTGCTCGTGTGGAACTTCATGTAAGGGATACCATTGTGGTTGCATTTCATCACTTTCTACAACATCTCCTGTGAATCTGGAACATTTAAACACGTGAACTTGAAGAATTTCCGGATTTCCTTCAAATTCAAAATCAATGATTGCTATTTGTTCCAAATCGGACTCCTCCACCTTTAATCCACATTCTTCTTCGATTTCCCTGAAACGAAAGAAAAAGAAACTCCATGAAATATGAAAACCTTTGTATGAAATTATTATCAAATAGTAAAGTTCGCCAAGTTAGTCAATATTAAACACGATTGAGTTTGATAATAATAATGTATATTATGTTACCTAGCCGCAGCTCCAACAATGCTTTCCAATGGTTCCACTTTCCCCCCGAATCCATTCCACAGGCCCTGTCCAAACCCTCGCTTTTTTAGCCCTAATAGGATCTCATTATCTTTGATAATAAAGGCTAAGGTGAGCACTTTAATTTTATTACTTTTGTCATCAGTGAACATGTTTTTATGTTAGGTTTTCTTTTCTTCAAAGTAAGTATAGTATACAATCCTCAAATTAACCTGCTACTTTGCAGCTTCGCCTATAACAAAAATTACTGTTGTAAATAAACAAAAACAATTGCTAAAACTTTTTGGAACTTACTGTATACTAAACACTAATATTATGTAGTAATAGCACCTAAAATACAAAACTAATTATTAACATGTTACTACTTATATTATACCAAAAATAAGCATTATAGTTTCGAAAGACTTCAGCTTGATTCTATACCTGACCCCGAGGATGACAGCTAAGCTTAGGTTGGCACTTTGGTAGTGTGCCAAATATAACAAAATAACAATCATCTAATAATATATTAATATACAATCTTTGACATTAGAACAACAACGTGTGGAAGTTAAGGATATACATATTCATCTGGGGATTTATCCACCGATTTATTCTGAGTACAAAATTAATAACTTTATCCAAGCGAACAAATTATTGCAACTTTTCCCTAATGTTTAATGTTCGACTGTTTTAGAAAACTAATGTCATACTTATTGAGTTGTGATTACAATTAAATAAAATATAAACAAAGACCGACTTAAATTACTTAGGACCAAAACTTTTTACATGTGGACGTACTGTATTGGTTTTATAGTAGTTCTACGAGGTTTAACAAGTCATACAAAGACAAATAATAATAACTAACAACTAAAGTCAACATATTATTAAAATTCTAATAAACAAAGTGCCTTTTAAAGCTTAAATATAAATTGAGATAGATCTCTAGTTTGACTGG
Source organism: Pogonognathellus longicornis (assembly GCA_034694085.1). Classification (NCBI taxonomy): domain Eukaryota; kingdom Metazoa; phylum Arthropoda; class Collembola; order Entomobryomorpha; family Tomoceridae; genus Pogonognathellus; species Pogonognathellus longicornis. Next base: position 26,636 of record JAQFYB010001842.1, read on the forward strand.
TAACTAATTAGACTAATTACATATATTATATTCAATTGACAGTTGAAAGCAATGATGACAATGATGAGAATGACTATTGTTTACTACTTCTAACTTCACCGTAATTCAATCAGTGTCAGTAGTTTCTTCATCCGTGGTTAACGTTGCATCAGCGTCAAACTGTCCATAATCGATTTCTTCTAGTTCATTATCGGAGAAAGTACTCGCATGTAATTCAATTTGATCAATTTCCGAGTCGTTTTTAGTTTCACAACTGCTTTCCCGTGAACTTCGACTTCGATCATAGTAGGATACAGCATTTGGCCATAAATCTTGTTTAATGATGTAGCCTAACTCGTCTACTTCTGGATGGAAATCGTCCAGGTACCACGTGAAAAAGTTTGGATATTCGGAACATCCAATTTCGCTGACACAATTGAGTATAAGTTCACTAAACTTGTGATGTTTCCATTTGATTCCAGAATTGGTGGAGATGCGATGACTTTTCCAGTCTGATGTTAACCAATAGATTTTGGTAAGAACTTCATTAGAGAAGAATGGATTTTCACCAAAGTAGAAATGAATTTCGTATCGAGAACCATAATCTTTGACGTCCAGTTTTTTAAAGAATTTGAATAGATGTGCTACGTAAGTAGGTTTACTTACTAATCGGTACAAAATTGTATGACAAGAAAATGCTGTTCTCCAGAAGTTATCAACGCCTTCCAAACATTTTGAACGATTGAATTCGATGACCTTACGAGCTTGTGCCTGCTTCTCCAGTAATAACTTGATTTCAAGTAAATCTTTCTGATATGCTTCCTTCAATTCATTTTCCATGGCTTTTAGCTCCGAAAGTCCGGTCACAGATTTGTTGTCTGTGTATTTCATGGCTGGCATAAGTGTCTCCATTTTGTTATTATTTATACCTAGGTCAAACCTTCAGTATATAGTCAGTAGGCAAATTAAAAAAATTACATTGCCGATGAATATGAAAATAACCACATTTTGTTGATACTAAGATTAAGATTATAATTTATAAATGATTCATCCCCGTTCACCATTCCCAATCATCATTAAATAATTATATATTTATATTGTGTGTCAAACAGTGAAAACTGCTCAAAGTTCGGATTTACAAAATTAGTAACATTTACCTGTGACCTGAGGGACAAGTGACACAAGAAGTCTTCTGTTATTAGCGTAGGTTGCTTACATTCAATCAGTTTTATGATTAATTAGCCCATACACAATAATTTAAAAGTTAATGTTGCGACTTTCAGCGTTCAACGTTTACAGTCAGAGTCGACACAGTCAATCAACAGTTGACTGACACTGATAGCCCTTTACTAACACTATACAGTTAAAAACAGTCAATAACAATAACAATCTAGTCACCAGTGCCCACTGTCAACTGTTGACTGTCCTGGGAAGCCTTAAATTAATGATAGTTAAGCTAAGACTTAAAAATATAAAAATTAAGACCTTAAAATTAGTGATTGTAATTTACAGGTGTTAAAACTTTAAATCCATTTGCGCCTTTTGCTCGCAGGATTTACGGCAATAAAAAACAAATAATAACAAACCTGTAAATCCAGGTCTATCTAAATTACGCGTTTTTGGAGGCGCCAAAGTTTGGATGGGCGCCGAAAAGTAATAAACCTTTTTTGAGCAGATTTATAAAAAACGTCAAATGTTGAAAAAGATAAATAAATAACAGTCAACAGTGATTGTGTTTTACTAATAATATTGAAAAACTGTATAGGCGATAGTAATAATAGCTTTGTGAAATGGAGTTGGGTTTCAACAGTGAATCTACGAACATGCCTGTAAAAATTGTTGAAAAGACGAGTTCTGCAAACTTTGTAGATCAAAATTTGAGTGCGTCTGCTACAAATGGGGACGATGTCGTGTCAGCAAGTGAAGGGACTCACAATAATCCTGTCGTCATAATTCTTGTAAAATCTAGCATCTTTCATCTAACAATTTCTATTTATTCATTATGTACACAAGTTTTGTAACGATTATATAGGCATTTTGTTTTATTACAAATTAGTTATACGGACAACGGACAGATATCAGAGGGAGTTGAAACGCTCAGGTGTCTAAAAGTCAAAAACGGCATGTTTTCCTACATCCTAGATAATAATGCAAGTCTTACAGTCAACAGTAATGCTGGCCAATATAAAAACCACATATATAGGAATAGGAATTTTTGCAAGTCAGAAGTCACTCTTGTAACACAGTAACTCCAAATTAGACCTTCTAGGTCGGGAACCAAAAGTTGCGGTTGCGATTGACATTAAAGGAGGTGAAACTAGTTTATATTA
>JAQFYB010001843.1:0-28935 GCA_034694085.1 Pogonognathellus longicornis
CAAGTTGGACTGTGTCTGTCTGTGTGAGCAAAACATTAGAGCATTCACTCACACTCACATAGTGCACAACAGTCCTAGTTGTTGTATAAGTAGTCAGTCGACTCTATGTACAAACAGCACAGACTTTACAGAGTAAGGTTTAAAGTTTAAAGCCAAGGCATGGCATGGCAAGGCAAAGCTGGTTGTGTGATGTGAGAGAATGCGGGAGCACCGACTGTGACCGGGCCAACATTGCTCATGCCGAGTCCTTAGTCGGGGAATTTCGGTATTTTTCTCATTGCCTTTGCCGTTTCGAGTATAGTTCTAGTCTTGTAGTCTCCCACTTTCGGATCAATGGTTGAGAGTAGAGTGAGGAGCATGGAAAGCCTAAGAACATGCATGAATACATACAAACAAACCATATATACTTAGACATGTATGTATGTCGTTGTAGTAGAACTGGTAGTATGTAGTAGCAGCAGCGCTAACACCGGCGGCCTATCCGAAAGAAAAGTGGTGAAAGTGTCTCTGGGAGACGGGGAGAGAACAACTACGCTAGAACCAAATCAAACCAGGCTAGGCCAAATCAAGTCAGCAGGGCCGAGGCCTACGAGGCTGCAGGTGCCTTATCATTTCTCTTTGTCCTTTCCCAGCTCTACATTTACGATATATATATAACACCCGGCTACCTACATACCTAATGTGTGCTATGCAGGCAACCCTTCCCTTCCCGAACAAGCTTTCTCCACTTCTTTCTTTATTCCTTGATATTTAAAAAACAATGTGTTGTTTTATAAACGCATACATGACTCTCACCTTTGTCCATATGCCGTATATAGCTAACTGCATTACATGGACATTCAAACACGAAGGCGATTAATTAGTTTCTATGATATTGTAGTACAAGCATTAAAGTGAGCCTAAGTTATGTACGTATGTATTACTTTTACATAATATGGTGGTGATGAGAAATCAGTAATATTTACAATTTTGAAATGTTCAACTATTGCAATAGTAGAATCGGTAGACAACTAATTTTTTGTTACATAGCTCTGTACCTACGTTACTAATTTCGGATACTTCAACCAGTTTTATTATTCTCTTAAAAGTTTTTTCAACATTTTTAAGAATGCTATCCATTGCATTTAGCTTTGATTTTCATTGTTGTCGATTAGAGCTGCTTATTCGCTGCTTATTCGCTCCACTCCTTATTCGCTTTAGTCACTCGAGCGACTAACATTAAGAGCTGATAAGCCATACCATCACTCAGTGCCGTATTCAAAGACACTGGTAAATGTAATTTTGGTTCAAACTATCAAAATAAAATTATAGTAATTTTGTATTAAATCATAATCTTTGGATTTGAATATTTTTGCCCAAATTAGCTTATTTGGACAAAATTTGAATATTTTGAGCCAAATCTGGTTATTTGGACAAGATTTTAATATTGTCGGCCAAATCTAGTTATTTGGACAATATTTTAATATTATCAGCAAAATCAGGTTAGGTGGTTGGAATAAAAAAGTGACAAATAAGCCACTGTTTGATGCTTGAACTATTAATTTTTGAAGTCTAGTATTTGTAGTACTGTATTACAGTATGAGTAAATATTTATAACAGTAAGTACCTAGTACAATGTATGAGTATGTACTGTATACTGATTATTACTGATAGCAGCATATGTAGTGTAATTTGTCATGAATATTTGATGAGGTGACTATGGATGGGATCTAATATGTATAATATATTTGTGGTGTTTGATTTACTACAGAAGTTGGAGGCGGACGAAGATGATGAGTATTTGAACTCGGAGTGGGCAGACAGTGACACATTGAAGAGATCCTTCCAAGGGCTCAGCAACATCTCCTGGAAGCCCAAATAGAGAACTCTGAAGAATCCTGCCTACATGTCTTAATTAGTAGAACAAAAAATCTGTACTGTGTTATTATCATTTTATTACTATTCATAATTAATTATGTGCGTGTCAACGTGTTTCACAATTCCTATAAATATAAGTATGTATTAATAAATCTGTAACTTGTAAAATCACATCCAAAAAACTAATTAATTATTGTCCAACATTACGCATGTACCTTTATCATCTTTTTTATCGTACTTAGGTAATCGATCTACGAAGCTTTGGTAAACGTTTCATGAAAATCAAATGGTGGTGTAATGATGTCTATCAATTTTCTTCAATATCAAAATGAGTTTTATTGCTATTATCACCCTTGTGTAGTCCCTTGTCCAAAAATTGATAATCCAAGAAGTGGAATACCGAAATACTGATCATTATGGCATCAATTTTTTCAAAATTTCAGGTAATGTAGGACTGCTCGATTTGAATTTATAATCTAATGTACATTTACATTATTTATCCATAAAAATAGTGGTAAAATGCATGCGACTTACACTTTGACAGTACCTATACACTCTGAAGATGCATTCATACATAACCGAGTGCATATATTGGAAAGAAAATAATATTAGCGCTAAGCAAAGCAAGTGAGAGTACCTACATGCATTGTACTCATTGTAGTGTACATTACATACCAACCATACACTTATGCCTACATTTGATACGGTTCCATACAACACACAGAACAAAGCTTGAAATTTTCTGGGTTATAGTCCTCCGTACGTCAAGACAAGACAAGAGACAAGGAAAGACTGTGATGGTGGTTGTGTGGGTTGGCTAACTAAACTGGAGAAAGAGAAAGACAGACAATTTCTGCTAGTAGTGTTCCCGTTGTCATTTGGGTAGAAAAGGGTTGGAGCCGAAAGCGGAGAAATGAGACTCACGAATAGTGAATAGTAAAAGAGTTTGTGTTGTGTTTTGTTGGTTGTTTTTAATGTTATGCTATGTTGGGTTGGAGAAAAGGATGTATTCTGAAACGACTGTATGGATGGCTCACACTTATACCTTATTATGTACATACTGTCGTATTGAGTATTTTGAGCCCAAGACGCTAGACGCGAGCTTACTTATGTTAATACATTCTACTCTTAGTACCTATTGTTAGTACACATAGTAGTTAAATAGTGCACAACACAATTTTATTATCATATCATCATACATTCACAACATACTCCACACTCCACATTATACACCATGCAGCCTATACACAACATAACCAGGAGTGTGTGCAGTGTGTAGTAGTATTTTGAATAATACTCTGTTGTTGTGTAGTACAATGTGTCTGTACAATACCGTGTGGTGGATCCGAGTACAATACAATGCCTAAAGATGCATCATTGTAGTTGTATGTAAGTCGGAGATAGTGTAGATACATGTATGTAGATATTTTAAGGACGGGACAGTCCGTGTATGTGACAGGGAGTTCAGTTGAGTTGCTCTCGTTTGTATTTTGTCATGAATATCTATCTTTCTGTCTCTCTCTCTGACTCAACTAGGTACTCACAGATATATTCGGGTATTCGGAATACATGCAATGTGTATTTGTAGCGGAGTTGTAGGAGAAATAGGAGGAAAGTTGTAGGAGAAGTGTATTAGTGTAGTAAGAACTGTTAAATGCACAGAACTATGCCACGAGTATTGCTATACGATACACATTGTGTAGTTATAATGGATGTACGGGAGTAAGTTTGTGTAATAGTAATGTGAGGAAGGGAAATACTAAAACGAGAGAGTTTAGACCCTTCTACAGTTCTACTACTCTACACACAGAATACATGCAGTCGACAAGTATTCTGTAGAAATACTAAACTAACGTTTATATTTCGAAAGAAGAAAAATGTATTACTATTTCGCATAAGTAGCATTAGTTGGGCAACGTACATTTGTAAATGTGCTGAAGCAATAGAGAAAAGCTTGAGCATAGCATTCCTCATACAGTCTTCAACAAAACTTGTAGCAAAGTCTCCAGAGTCGACCTCCAGTACTACTACCACTGTTTAGATATAGGACACACAAAACACAAGACTTCACTTTATACATTATACAAAAGTATATACATAAAATCCAACGTAGGTACCTATATACCCTACATACCTACAAATATACACATGCAGTAATACTGCACAACTATTACTAGTAGCACTCCTAGTCCTATGAGTTTGCTTTCCTTTTTGCTTGCCATGAATTTCTCCGGGTTGAGTTGCTTTGCTCTACTCCTGCTACATACAGATACTACTGGAATACATTGTGACTGCTGATCGACTACATACAAGAAGTATAGAGAAAGAAGCTTTGAGCTAAGCTAAAGCTATGTCCTATGTATTTCTACTAGTACTGCTAAAGCAAAGCTATATAAATGCCTGGTATTCTTGTCTTCTTTGGCGTAGCCGGGTACTAGTACTACTACATAGTAGGTAAATACAGATAGTATGTTGTAGCATGTAGCAAGTAGCACTACGTTTACTGTAGTAAATGCTCCTTACTGTATTTAGTATTAGTAGAAGCTATTGGTAGTCGTAGTGGTAGTGGTAGTGTGCAATATTCCTTATTCTGGTGGTTACACTACTACTTGTACTATTTGTATCGTCGTAGGATTGCGAATAATACCCGTATAATATATGTGGTATGCAGGGAGTATAGGATTGTAGGAGAAATGTACATACATGTACATATATCGCGGGTAGATAGGTATTACTTATTATTCTTAGTTGTTAGGAGTTTTGGTGGTATTTGTCTGTATAAGTATGGGAGATAGCTAGATGTGTAGTTTGTATGTATGTATGTTGGTATTGTATGTATGTAGGAATGTATGTGAGTTTTATATGGATATCTAAGTACATAGGAGATTGTATGTATGTATTATGGTTATTGCTATATGGAGGATGTAGTGTAGAATGTATATTTTGTAGTAGTAGTATTTGGTATATGTGGTAGTAGTCGTTGCCTGAGTCTACGTGGTCTAATCGAACTGCTGCATCCTGTCTACCACCGCACTGCAATCCCAAAATGGCGAAGTCGACTTGGCCCACGTCCCGTCAGCTCCGCTCCACTCGAATTTTTCTCCTTCCCAACAGTGACCAGCCAGTGACAACAATGGGGTAAACATAGCCGGGCTCATCCCCAGCCTTCAGCTATACAGACTTGAACCTTAAAGAGACTCGTGGTCATTGTTGTGGGTGCGGTTCTTTCTCAACCTTTATCCTGGACGACGAGACTCGTAAAAAACTGTTGTAAAAGTGTGCTAGCGTGTCCTAAGTCCTATAACATTCAATTTTGTCGCTTGGTTGAACTTTCCTTGTTCAGTGCTTTCTTCGACTTTCTACTTTTACATTCGCTCCGATATTATTACCTAGTTAAAGAATAATAAATACAATAAATAAATAAAGTCAAACAAACAACAAGACACAATCCAGTCCAAAGTATCCACTTATTAAATACAATAAACAATTTTACATTCAAACTGACACTACTTCGGTTACCTACTTACTACTACTCTGCTGGTGGAGTAGTACAAGAAGGTAGAAGCATAACACGCTACTACATAGAATCCAACTGTGGGATTGTTCAGTCAATAATAATAAGGCTCGTAATTTTGAGTCTCTCGTTTATATATTGCATTTTGTACTTTCCCCGTGTCCGCATCTATACCTCTCTCTCTACCTATACACAATTACACGGAGAGTGTCAAGAATAGAAATTACATGTCAACGGACACATTTCAACTATTTTAAGTGGAGCATTATGTTTTAAGTGGAATATTTTATTTTACAACAACAACACACTCCTATTCAGTTTGACAAATTAAAAGAAAGCAGCAGCAAGGAAGAAATTCCATGCCCAGAAGAGTCACACAGCTTTGAATGCGAAATAATATGTAATCGGGTATTTATGCCGTAGGAACACATTCATTTCCCAATTGGCTCATGGTGACTCATGGGAAAGTCAAGGCAGTGATAAGCATATAGTTGTGTGCTCCAACTACAACTGCTCCGTACTCCTGCCCATCTACTTCAAGCTGAAATGAGAATGCAATTTGATTTGTTATGTGTTGTATGTATTGTCTCGATATCTCTGCTCACATACTAGTCCTTGGCCCATAGCCATCATACAACTCCTAGTTAAACTAGTTATACACTAGACCTGTATTATTATGTGCTCCTGCTACAATTCTTGATTTCTTTCTTTCCGAATCTTTCGAAATATATTTCTGGTCATACTAAGTGATACATTCACAGTTCATACGTCTACTTTCATTCATAGTGGATGAGAGAAACAGTTGAAACGTGTAAGGTCAAAGGTGGAGTGGGCGGCGAAGTGTATATACACACTACACATACATTCTACTAGCAATATACCTACTCTAGCCTTCTACAGCTACTTTGACTGTAAAATAATAATTGTGTAGTGCTGTGTGACTGTATTCCATGTACTAACTACCAAAAGTTCTTAAAATGTACTGTTGTTATTCCTCCTGCTAAAAAATACACTACTCTATCCAACACTGTGCATACAACAGCATACACTACACTGTACATAGTCTAAGTCACAAAAGTAGTGTACTACAACAAGGGAAAGAAAAGGTTTGCGAGTTACTTTGGTTGTAAGTGAAATTGGAATAATATTTCCTTGGAAATATTGCCGTGTGTTGGTTTGTTGTAGAGAGAATACACACACACATACGACACGACACGACGGATAAGTTGACGTTAACTTGAATTTGCTAAAGTACAGTTTACAGACAGGGAAAACGGGACGACGACGACGGTGGTGGTGGTGTTAACCTCGTTCGTTGGCTCGGTCGTCCTTTCCGTTAGGTCGGCTAGCTAAGAAAGGCTTTCGTAACACAACAACAGAAATTTTGGCCTGGGCTATATACTGTATGTAGCATAGCGGCAGTGGGAGTCGTATCGTATGTTATATACCACCACAAGACATACACATTAGACATTACACTCCTGGCTGGCTGCTAGTAGTCCTACTGGTGGTGGTAGTAGTAGAAAAGCGGGGATATATCTATAATATATATGAGACACCCATCGTACATAGAAGAAAGCTACTAGAGCCAGCAAACCAAAGGAAACGAAGCCCGACCAAAGTACAGTAAAAGTACTTTGGCATAAAAGCATACAGAGAAAGAGAGGAGTGTAGTTATAGAGAGTTTAGTGACAGTACACACTTACTCTACACCATTCCCTATTGCCTTCTTTCGACTCTATAGCCAGCCTACAAAATTCGCCATTCACTCGTTCTCTCTCTGTTCCGTTCCTTCGTTCGTTTGTACGTTGCCCGGGTTTTGTGTGCACTGCGGTCCTTTTTTCTCCATTTCTCTAACTCGTTCACTCGCTCAGCGCACTCAGTCACTCCTCGACCAGAGTACTTGTTCTGTACTTGTAGTACTGTACATTTATTCGTAGTACATTACTAGTACTTTTATTATTATTACTTTATAAGCAAAACTAAGACTACTACTACTAGCAACCTATCATCACACTACACATACATACACATACAATACATACGACTCCACATAAACCAATAATAATAACCAGAGCACACAAACAGAGTCAAACAGACATACTACACAAACAGGAGTATAATAATAATATATAAAATCATGTACTTAGAACGTTAATACGTTGAGTACAAGAACTACACAATCATCATACAGATACACGACACAACGCTAGGGCTAATACATTGTTACACACAACAGACAAATTTCCATATCGTCCAATCGAACCAAACTTACTACGTAAAGCCATAATACTTAGACTAATAATAATATTTAAGTATTTAACTGATGCTGTCAACAATTTCTCAATACAACTGATTTTATTCCTTGCTACATACACCAGACATACAGAAGACCATACAATAGTCCGACTAAATGTATGTAGGGCCTAGTATAAAATAAAAAGGGAATATTGTACAGTACAGTCATGCTACACATACAGTAGGGAGAAAGTAGCAGACACTTTAAATTTTAAATGCAGTGCAGAACAGTACACAGTACGAGAAAGCGGCTAGCGTTCAATACTACTAGACTGTACACTAGCAAAGTTTGTTGTTACAATTAAACTAGAGGGTTAAATTCAACTTCAATACTATACTATACACATACAGTGGAAGTGGTCCAAGAGAATCAGTTAAATTCAAACACAAATCGTCACTCCGTCTGTATTTGTCCTTTAGCCATTCCATCATTACATTTTACATTTAAACAACACAACTACGTACTTATTACAGCAACAATTTCTTTCAAAAACTGCTACATTATTCTGTATGTGTCCATTGTCCAACTACATCTTCGTCTGAATTCCTGAGTTCATTTTTTCCATCAAATTCAATCTCATCTAATCCGCGTCGAAGAAAGCAACGAGAAAGAAGTCTACACGGATTTCTTCGAGTTCTTTCTAAATCTTTTAACGTACAACAGTTAAAAAAAGAAGATCTGCAAGTGTCAAGTGTCTCTCTGTCGTTGTATAAGTCGTCCTGTCATTAAACACACACATCCATCTTCTACATATTGTTACTGTACTAAAAAAATACGCGAGTAAAAATTACAACAATACTACTACGACTGCTTTCCTATGTCTCTGTCCATCCGATGATGTTTTGATTTAATTATAAAAAATATTTATGGTTAAACCTTCGCTGCTCTCTCGCACACTTTTCAATTAAAATCATCTCTCGTCTGATCTTTCCTCCTACGGAATAATTGTTACTGTGTAAAAAATTGCACTGTATAGTTTTCGTTTTCTGTAAAATAGACTACTCTGCCACCTAAGTACGACGTTAACGAATCTCCAGTAGTAAAAAAGCTCTCTGTCTGTTCTTCTGTGTAAAATTATGTCATTATCATCATCATCTTCATCTAGGTGAATTGACATAATATCTACAACTATTACACTACCCTACTAAATACATGAGAATATTTACTGATTTGTTCTCCAACTCTAACTAACTAACCGCTATATTACACTTCTTGTATTTGTACTACATACAAAACAAACTACTACACCCTCCTCGCTCGTTCACTAAAACTAGCAATTACTACAAGAATCATCATCGTCATCAAAAACGTGGTCGTCGTGTCCTATTGTTGCCTTGCTCTCAATTTTTACATAAAATTACACACTTACAATACAAGCATATTATTTGTAGCACAACAGGAATCTTGTATTCATTAGCCTTGACATATATACATACTAACCGTTTTTGGAAATAGAATTTTGAATTATATTATACATACAATCTGAGCGTAGATCTAAGAAACTGATTACTTTACGATTTACATAGATGATTTAAGAATTTTATTATACAACTTAAAAAATAACATAATAACATAACTCAAACGAACCAGTCCATCCCAGAAAGAGAATCAATCATTTGTCTCGTTTCGTCTCTCGTGTGATCTGTACAAAAACATAAATCAAATCAAAGCAAAAGGGAAGTTGTTGAGTCCAGTCATTCGATTACGTTACTAAGTATATGCTACGCTATACAATACAGAATAGTTTAGTACTAGACAGTTAATAGTAAAACCAGGTCGGTCGGAAGTCAACGGATGGTGCTTTCATTTCAAGTGTGAGTGTGGATAGGTACTTTTTAGGGACTATACTAAACTAACTCTACTCAAGTACTTTTCTCTGCTACGATCCGATATAGAGAAGAAGAAGAAGGTTGAGTAGCACTACTTGATCTAACTGATATAGAAAATTGTCGCTGAGGGAATTATTGAGATAATATAAAGCGAAAAGACAATTTCTATCTGCATTTTTATTATTGTTGTTGCTGTGTGTGTCTAAAGGGTGAAATTATTGAGTGTTTTAGTGTGTGGTGTAATATACTAGAGTTGTTACTTATTGTTGTTGTTGACAAATATTGTTGGAAGTTTGTTGTTGTTGGGAAGGGTGCCTTGTCTCGATGATTTGATTTGCCAGTGATTTGACACAACTGGTAGATCACGTCATTCTTCTATACATACCTACATTCTTCTACATACTATTGCTACTACTAAGTGTTGTAAAATAATACTAATACAATTTACAACGGAATTTGTTCCTGGTGGAAACGGACGGAAAAAAGAAAATCTTCCTGGACTCTTTCTTCCTGGACATGACATGAAAAGAAAATAATGACATGCTAATAATATAAGCCAACCGGGTAAAAAGAAAGCAAGAGAAAGCAAAGAAAAGGATCAACAATAAAATACAACCAACGAAACTAGATCAGCTCAAATCCCTGCAAAATCCGATTTCCCCATACAGTTCGACTAATCAATTGGATTCTCATTAAGATCATCACATCAAATCACATTACATCACTCAACCTTGAGATTGGATCGGATTTCAATTGGATTGAATGTTTGAATGGGATATATCTTGTAACTTGTACTCATAATATGTACTTATATATACAGAGATCGTGCAAGCAGTCTATTGTTGCTGTTGATTTCGCCTTTTGAGTTCAAGTTCTCGTGCTTTCTGTTCATCGCTCTTCATCTGCTCACTCGCTCGCTCGCAAATAGAGTAGTTTTGGTGCTACGTCGTCGACTTGCTATATTTTCAATAAATACGAATGCGACTACATAAATGAATATCTATATTATATATAACCCTATATTATATCTAAATCATACTTCAACATACAATACAACTAGCGTTAGTAAATATACTTACACTTAAATAACTTTTATTGTATTGTATACTAAGAATATATGATCTACAACACGGAAATAGACTAATTTCAAAAAGCAACCTCAATCTTCATCTTTGTCTTTTATATTCATAGTCCTTAGTAACATACAATATATAAGTATACGCCACCGTTTTCACCAGCCGCAGCCTTTACAACTCCACTTTTTGGAAAACCGAATCTCGCGTGTGAATCTTGATTCATTCTTGATACTGCTCTATACATAACATATAATCAAGTACGTACTATATAAAGTAATCTAATCTACATGCTACAAAAATAAATGGAAAGCTACATATATGAACCAGTGGGAAACGCAACAACCGTGTCCTGTCCTATCATAGAAAAATCCCGCAAGAATATCAACGACACGACACAAGAGCCCTGAATCCAAGAGCTCCTCCTGCCTCGATCTGATAAGAAATTCCGTAGGTACTAAAATACACCTACCACTAAACTACATACTCCTACTGTACTACTCCTTCTGATAAGTTCTTACGTAGGGAAAAAGCCCCGTACTGGTACAAATGCAGATAATAATAATAATGTTATGAGAAATAAGGCGATAATCAATATGTCGATTCCGAATCCAAATTGTTGTCACTGTGAGCTGTTTCTAGTACTAATACATGTAAATCTGTATAATGTGGCTGTGGGGTTGAAGAACTTTTTATAATATTAGTCTGTGACTCGGAGAGGAACATCTGAGAAATAGGAAGAACTGTCTAGGACACTAAACGACTGGAGTCAAGAGAGTTATCTTGATAACCCGCTTATCAAGATACCAACCGAAAAAAGAGCGACACAGAAAAAGAGAGAAAGAGGCAGGTGTAGAAAGCAACTGTTTCTGTTCTAACGCACTTGTTCCACCAACCACGTTGTATGCATTTGGTCAGTTCAAGTTGTTTACTCGCCATCGTCGTCGTCTCCATTCCCCACTCTGGTTTATGTTTAGGAAGGCAATGGAAAAGTGTGCTGTTGGCTTTGACTACAATCGGGAAAGTATCTGCACACGTCAAGGTAAAACTACAAACAAACTAACTGCGGACTGGGACAGAAACAAGGAACATGCGAATAACCAAGTGGACACTACATTTGTGCGAACAAGCTCCAGTTGCCATTGTCACCACCAATCCTCCTCTCATCATGACGATCCCAAGGCACCACTGCCCATGTTGACTTTTGGGATGGGAATGGAAATGATGTGGCTCACAGCCGGCGGCTCGACCATTTCTCTTCTACAACACAATAACAAAGACAAGGAATCAAAAGAATCAACAGAATCAGCATCAACATCCGTTTCAGTACAACAGTCCCTCCTTACTAATACTAATACTAATAATTCTACTAGTACTACTTCTAAGTCTGTTACGTCTACACCTACTACTACTGCTACTAAGATTTCTAATAGTAACCATCTCCATAATAACCAATCGTCAGAATCTACACATAAGTCTACTAATACTACTACTAGCCACGTCATTTCTACTACTTGTAGGGAAACTCCCACTGAAGAAGAATCATCTTTTCAACAACAGCCAGAACAAGAGCAGGATCAACAATTACATTTGTCAACCATTCCGCCGACTCCTCATAGCTTCAAAAACAGCATTAAGATCAACAACAACAACATCAACAACAAGAACAAGAACGCATCTATTAATACTGCAACTAGTTTGGATACTATTAGGCAATTCATTAGAAACACGAGTACTACTATAGCCAAGAAGAATAATCATAGCCACCAAGAAGTCCCCGACAAGCAACAAGAATCAGAACAGGAGCAGCACTCGTGTCAAAAAAAGCCCAGACAGTCCTCATCACCGTCATTTCCACATCCACAAGAAGAAGAACAGGAACAGGAACAATATTCAGAAACACAAGAACAAGGCTCAATTACCAATCTCATCGATTATTATTACCACAGGAGCCTTTTGACAACACCGTGTCGTACTCTTATTTGTAAAGCTATAAGTAACACTAATACTTCGTGCATTCTCCCTGGCTACAACAACGACAACGACAACAACGACTGTGTCCAGAGTTGCTCTCATGAATATCTAACGACGACTAAGGGCTGTTATTGTGCTGGTGAAGGCAACATTCCTACTTCTTCTTCTACTTCGACTACTAGTACTCTTGTCCATTGTTTCTGTGACTGTTCCATGAAAAAGTCACTGTTCGAAGAAAAAGTTCGATGAAAAAGACTTATTGCGTGTGCTGAAGTGAAAAATGCCGTGGGTATTACCGTCGAGGTAGCACGGCCCGAAAATTCCTCTCTTCATCAAACTTTACATAAACTGAAAACTGTTGTTCTCTTGTTCTATAGTTCTCAACTCTGCTGTTTATATACATACTACATAGTAAAAAATGTCAGATGAATTGATAAACTAATTATACTAATAATAATAACAGACACCACCAACAACAACAACAACAAAGCAAAAACACTCAAAGAATCTCATTCAACAACGTAACGTAGCCAATAATAATTAAACTACTAATAATTCAAATAATAATAATCAAACCATCATCCTGTATAGTCCTAATCTACTCTACTGGTTTGGTACTCACTAACTAAGAACTACCAATTGACTCTAGTAAAAAATAATATCATCCAACCAAATACCCGACAACAACAAAGAAAGAGAGAGAGAAAGGTACACGACTACTAGAGAGAAAGAGAGGAACGACCGACCCATTAAAACACAACTAAAAGTTACTAGAAAATACCTGCTACGTCTGAAAAGTCACGTCAAGTCACGTAGTTCTAATAAATAGTAGCTCAGACCAATTAAAAAAGTCTCCCAAGGAACACGACCTTCATCAGTCTGTTTTAAGTCTCTTTCCGTTTGTTTCATCTCTCTTTTAGCACCTCCATACTCCTATACAGATATCCTCCAGATAAATAACACTCTGCTCCGTCAAGTCCGTATAGTAGCTCTAAAAACCAGTCCAAATAATACAAATACCAGTCTTGTACGTATAAGAAGCGTCAGAAAAAGGGAAAACAAAACAAGTCATTTCCACAACGATCGAAATACCGCATTAAGTATCTAGACTAGACTACTACACTGTTGTTCTCCAACACACTCCTGGCATGACGGCGAGCTAGAAGAGCTATATATTAAACGAAACACACTCTATCTATATATTTCGAGTAGAAGTATTTTATACTACTACTCGAAATGTAAAAACGTAAAGCTTTAAACATTACGTGTAGTCTCGCTCGTCGTGTTTTACATTACTGGTAGAATATAGCGGTAGAGAAAGGCGAGGAAATATCCGTGAAAGAGAATTTTGGACGGACGGACGGACGAATATCTGTACAGTACAGTGTGCTCTTATATTATACCTATACAGATACTTCTATTCTACGTAGGAACATTACTAAAATACTTACACCACTAAAATACTGCTACACAATACTACTACTACTACTATACTACTAATATATATAGAGAGAAAGAGTAGGTCTACGACAACGACCGTGTTTGCCTTGCCTTTGCCTGCCTTGTACAACTTCCCCAAGACTACACGACTCTACTCCTCTACTACTACTATATATATCTAAAAAAACCAACAATCTACGCTCAGAATTATCAATTGATCGATCTGGAGAGAAGAAAGTGCCCACTGAGAAACAGCAGGAACGAAAACACGTTGTTTCACCTTTGAATCGTGTCGCTAAATATATTTCATCGTATATTCAATGTGTACAGAGGATGCGGATCACTAACATAACAACCAAGTCGCATTTCTCATTATATTACTACACAGATGATTGACAGGGCACAATTCTTAACATACATACATAGAGAAAGAGCAACACAATGAGCACATTATATTCCCACATCCATTCTAATAGTAGTTGATTGTGGTACGTGTACTGTACTTGCAACAATAAGTATAGACTACTACCGATAAATAATATAATTACTTGAACTCTGAGTGTGAGACAAAGTATATATTATCTATACCTATTTAGCCATAGGTACATAGTGTGATTCTTGGGGGACACATTGTTGAAAAGAAAACGAAGCTTCGTACTAATATTCATTCATTCGGAGGAGAATTCCTATAGAACATTGACAGACGGAGACAGACAGAGAGAAAGAGTGCGATAAGATTGTTGTGTATACAAACAAGAAGAAAAACAGAGAAAGACTCAGGAAAGTTTAGAGCAGGTGGTTGGTTTGTTGTTGTTGTTATTATTATTATTATTGGTGGTGGTAGTGGGAGTCGTTCTTGCGGTGGTGGTTGTTGGTTGTTCTCCGGGTATTTGTACTATGGTATAGTATGTACAGAGAATAATAATAATACAACACTATAACCATAAGTGACAGTGCGAGAGTGCCTGTGTGGTTTGTGGTGGTCGCGTGGCAATAATAAACAAAAGCCGTAAGACAAAGACTGGAAAAGTCTGCAGAAGTTTCTATATATATACATACACTAATAGTATTGTATTTGAATACAGAGAGTAGGAAGTGTGAGACGGGAGAAGTCCGAAAGAAAAGACAGGGACAAAGAGACAGACAGACAGACAGAGAGAGAAAGGGAAAGAAAGAAAGAGGGGGGAAATTGTTATTTGTGGTGAGTTGATGTTGATGAGATGCTTGGAGTGTGTAAGGGACGAGGACAATGTCCGAGGTGCCCGGTAGAGGTGTGATAGCCGGGTGTTTCTGCTAGCGAGAATGCCGGGAGAGGAAGAACTCAGAGTGGCATCATCAGCTCATCTCGCAGCCTCAACTTTGACTCCGACGACGACTTCGACAAATTCAACGACGACAGGGACAGGAAGCGCCGCATCAGCAGCAACCGCAGCAGCAACGACGAGCACAGCCTTAGCCTCAGCCAGCTCAGCAGCCTCCTCAGCAGCAGCCTCCTCAACAATAGGGAATACGAGTACTCCTGTGGTGACGGGTGGAGGTGGTGGGCCGGGACACGTGCTCGCCCCTCTACCATCAGTGCCCACGTTGTCCACAATACCCAGTTTGCCAAGTGTGCCCGGATCCGTAAGGAAAGGGACAGCGCCTTCTTCTACTGCTACTACTCCGACAGGGGCTGGTACGGGGCCGCCTACATCCACGACGACAACGACAACCGGAACAACGACAACGACGGGAAATCAAAGTCCTCTGGTGAATTTGAATGGGTCCACAACACATTTGAGTCATCATCATTTGAAGTCCGAGCCGTGCCTGAGTTTAGGTGGTGGTGGTGGTGTTGTTGGGAGTGGGGTGATTGGTGGGGGTAGTGGAAGTGTGAGTGGAGTGTTGGGTGACAAAGAGACTGTGGGCTCCCGCTCGCGCTCCGATGACGAGGACGATGATGTGGGTGGCTCAAAGCTCGAGCTGGAACTCCAGTTTGGCGGAATCGACAATGAGAACGTGGAGCTTGACATGGAGGAGGGAGGTGCTGTTGGAGGGGGTAGTGGTGTCGTCGGTGGAGCTCCGCCATCGTCCACAACAACAGCGGCGGGAACAACGCTGGCGGCGTCGACGGCGGCGGGGCCGAACGAAGGAGGTGAGGGAGGTGAGGGTGAGGAGGATGGTGAAAAGACAGCAGTGGAGTGCACGGAAGTGATAATTCCCGATCAGACTTTCGCAGAAAAGTGTTTGTTTTACACAACGGCTTTTTTTATTCTGCTGGCCGTGTTCAGTCTGTTTGCATTCCTCTTCCTGGTGCCTTTTGTTATTGACCCGGCCTTTACAACCATCTTTATGGAGTTTGATCCCGAGCCGGCCTTTTGCGTCACCGTCTCCCATGACGTCCTCCTGGGCCTGTCCAACTGTACTTGGACGTCGTGTCGTGAGGGTTGCACTCGTGAGGTGTTCCAGTGTAGCCAAATCAAGGTGGACTATCTCCCGCAATCGCGGGAGCCCCCGCTCTCAGAGACTGGCTCCGAGATCAGACGGGACTCGGGCGCACTCAGTACCAATAATAATAATTATTATAATAATTACAACAATAATTACTACAGTAACAATCAATACAGTAACAGTGTGAACAATTACGTGAACGGAGGGCCGGGGCAGCAGCAGCCGCCTCCCTTCACGAAAAATAAACAGTCACATCATCAACCTAGCTCTAATCCCTATAATCATTTATCTCCTAGCAGTAAGTATAGCAATCACAACAGCAATGGGCCGGGCGGGGGTGGTAGTGGTGGGGCGGGAGTGAACGTCGACCCGGCTCGAAACTCTCATAGTGGTAGTTCAAATCACAACAAGAAACGGAAACACAATAAAGTGAGTAGTGAGCTACGAACCAACAGTGTCAACGGCGGCGGGGACGGCGGCGGCAACGGACTCCCTCCGCACAACGCACACAAAAAACCCAGGGATCCTTGGATCCGAAACGCTCACCTCTATCCGAATGTCAAAGGCTGTGGCTACCCGCCCAAAGTCGTCTGCGCCAATTTCATCGCGGAGCACGGCGAGATTGGCAGGAATTTCAGCTGCTTTTACAGTAAAGTGGACCCGGGCCTTGTGGTGACGAACTTTGATATGACTCGTGTCATTCTGGATCTCGTCTACTCCATGGCCATTCCCATACCGAGTTTCATCATTTCCGTCGTCTACCTCATTTTCGCCTACTTCAGAATTTATAACACAGACGCCTCTTCGCCTCAAACTGCCAACTCGAATGTCGTTAATGTGAATGCCTCATCCACGAATAATAATATTCAGGCACCGGGCAGTCATCAGGGTGGCTCATCCGAGCCTGATGGTGAAACGTCCCTTTCCGCCGATGAAAAGACTCGCATTATCCAACGCTCCACGTCCAGAGGGCTCAATGCCGTCACTCTCACAGACAAACTGTTGCCCAATTCGGGCAAAGGGATACATTCGCAAGTCATCGAAATGAATGATCTCGCACCGCAACTTCATCAGTCTGCCGATGGTGATCTACTCCTTCCAAGAAGAAACAACCGAGCCCCCGAGCGGAATGGACCAACCAACCCTGCTGCCAAAAATAAGGGGTACCCATAAACTCAACTCTCTTTCTCATTATTCCTACATTTTAATTCTTAACCTAACTACATACTAATTTAAAAAATCATTTAATTCAAATTATTCTCCATACAAACCAAACTAATTCTTACCAGTCCAACCGATTACATTCTCACTATCAACTAATTTCTTAATATGTACAAGTTTTCATAATTTTATCCTATTTTAGTCTTGTGTGGGTAAGTTGTATTACATAAACAGAAAGTACGTAGAAAGTAGAAAGTTGTGTGTAGGTTTCTATCAGTTTAAGTGTATACATGTTAAATAATTAATTAACTAATACAGTACAGATATTTACCTGTTCATCATCACCAGATAGCTGGTGGATATTACACCAGGATTAACATTTTAACATGGTGTCTTTGAAATAGCATTAGGAAATTTGAAATTAGGGATTCTCAGCCAAGTATTTATATCAGTATAGGTACAGTTGTTAATTTCTCTTTGTGCGGATCGGATTTTCCTTTTAGAGAAGATTTACCCGGAGTTCATTTGGCTGTGTTCTGATGTTTTGTAGTACATAGTAGGGCTTCTAGTAGTTTCTAGGTATGTGGTTCTATTTGTATTTGTGTTGGAGGTTCGGGTAAGGCAATATAGTGTGAGTGACAATGCGTTTGTGTAAAGAAGCAGTTCATTCCAGCTACTGTAGTCAATGCTTCCGTTTCCAATTAGCTTCCGTCGTCCTCTGGTTCTCTCGCACTACTTACTTATTGTTAGGCGCTAGATTTTTCCAGCTGGTTTGCCATGGATGAGAATTTTACAACAGGAGGTTTCAAATGACCAATCAAAAGTTCTGTTTCTTCCACTTTCACTTACTTAGGTGGAATTAATGAAAACAAAAGTTTCTTTGTTTTTGAAAGTTTTTTTTTGAATTACTAGTACTTACATTACTAGTACTATTTGTGTGTATACATTCACCATGTGACGTAATTCATGCTGCTTATGTATTCCAACCTCCCACTTTGCTTGTCAGGGGAAAATGGGCTTAATATATATACTACTTTCACCGAAAACTTTTTCCTCGTGTGCAGTTCTGTTATAATGTATTGTTATGTCCTGCTATACAAACAAGTCAAACCACAGAGCAATGTGCTTCTTTTTAAACTTAACTCAAAGTGTTGTATGTACAGATACGACTGTGATACAAAACAAGAAATGCTTTTTTCGTTTTATTGCATGCTAACTAACAGGGGATCGAATTATTGAATGATAGGATCTGTAATCGAATGAGAGCAAAGTAAAAAATTCCTTTTACCTATACTTCAGTTTAACTTTATCTGTATAAATATATCTCAAAGCAAAGCACCACTTGTAGTAGTAAGGTAGTATGGCTATGATTAGTTCAGTGTGAAACGGTTAATCAAATGACTTTCACTGACTTTCTTCAATTTAAATGACAATAATACTAATTAATTGCCAATTGGTGAAACTTTTTTCCCAACTATTTTCTAAATGAGATTTGCCCATGTAAAAGTTTTAGATTTATCTCGCACTAAACAGAAGCTGCAACATAATATGTAATTATAAGTTCTTTGATTTAATTAAAGCTTCTTTTAACCTGTATACTACCACCTTAATACAAATTGAGATTAAAAATATTTAATTTGCTTGGTTTAGTTAAGTTCAGCTAGGTACCGGTGTTATTTTCTCGGTATAAATAGATAATTTAATACACCATATTAAATAGGTTCAGATTGTTAACAGAATTACTTTACTGTATGTGACAAATAATTTTTTATATTAATAATTTTTAAAATTTTAATTTGCCTCATAGTTTTTTAATTACCTAACTTACTCACATTTTTGAATAGAAGTATTTTTGAGAAGATATCGGTCGAGATAAATAATGTGATGTATTTAGTAAAGCTACAGCTTGTTGAATTGACATCGATACACAAAAGAAAGTTGAGATGGTGAAAGCATGTATGACAATATGAGCTAAAGCTAATGAGTTTTTCGTTAAAACATTTGAAATAGTAAATTATTTTGACTAATAAATTTTGTTGAAATGGGAAAGAAGAAAAATCATTTTATCTTTGAAATTCTTGAAAGAGTTATACTAAAGATTAAAGAGCAGACGGCAGAGCTAAAATGTTTCAACATTTTACTCTGAAAATGTTTTTTGGCCAAAGGTAGTATAAAGTGTATTGATTTTCCGTGTGTGCTAAAGGAATGGCATTCTACGCTATATTGTATACAGCAGTCCACTCGACTCCAAATGTCAAATCAATACGTCTGTAATGTGAGCTGAAGGGACGAAGAGATTTTAGTAAAATAGTTTCGTCTCATGTAGTTTTAGTGAACGTTAGTCCTATAGGTTATTTTTAATTTAGTTCGTAATGTCCTATTCATTATTCAACGAGTGTTTTATTAGCAGCCAATGCATTTGCAATGCATTGCGTATTGCATTGCAACACCAATACCAATCCTCTAAGCTCGTTTAGATATGAAACAATTCCTGTTGCCGTTGTTCTAAGTTCTAATTAAAACCGAAATAGGATTTGATGTTGGTTGGGTGTTGAGTGTGGGTGTGCGATTATATTTACTTACCTAGTAGTATTATGTATTTGTATGTATGTCTAGTTTAATAGCGTAGTGTGCGTTATTTATTCAAGTGTGAAATCTAGGATGAACCTTGTAAATAAAGCGTTCTCGTCAATCAAAGCAATAGTTAGCTAATTTGTTAATTATTTTAATTAGCATGGTGGGGTTATTATCGACAATTAAGTTAAAAAGTGGGCAGTCATTTTGGTTTACAATTGGTTTAGAATATGGATGCGTTTAGTTACTTAAAGGTGTATCCCTGTATTTGGTCATGAACGTCAATGTATATAGTAGGGAAAGTAGAGATGAAGGAATTCATAGAAATAGATAGTGATACTAGTGGCTACTAACAACGTCTAGTTACAAATACGGAAGTTGGTGAGTTGGTTACTCGCTATTTCTCCTTTGGTTTAGTAAAGCCATTGCGTGGCTCTCTGACATAA
The DNA here is from genome assembly GCA_034694085.1 of Pogonognathellus longicornis. Taxonomy (NCBI): domain Eukaryota; kingdom Metazoa; phylum Arthropoda; class Collembola; order Entomobryomorpha; family Tomoceridae; genus Pogonognathellus; species Pogonognathellus longicornis. Next base: position 20,598 of record JAQFYB010001843.1, read on the forward strand.
CTGACTTGGAAACTATTTCCTATTCGAGAAATTATTTCCGCAAACACGTTATCTCAGCTGGAGATGTTGCTTCAGCAGAAGTGACTTGTTTGAGTAATTCGATATACCTCAGCCAGCCCTTCTGTTCCTGTTCACAACATTTCGCAACGAGAAATACTATACATCAATTATTCTTCCTCTCAAAGAAACGCACTATGTACTACATAGTATGTACGATACCTGTCTGGTGTCCCACTCTAAGTAAATAATACCACATAACACATTTTGCGTATGCTCTTTTGCATCCAATATATGCAACCTATGAACCTAAGAACCCATGTTAGTGCATTGTGCGATTATCCAGGTTTATATTATACTTAACCTAGTACTCCAAGCTACTCCTCTTTCTCCATCTAATCCTACGACTAAGTACATCTGTATACAAAATGTTCTACTTACTATATGTGCCAATACAAAGTGTATATCGTTTAAAATAGATGCGATAAATTGTGTTATATTGTGTAGAGAGATTCGCACTACTTTTCAGCTAAATACATTAGGCAAAAAACAATTAATAATTTTTATTGTTTTTCTTACATTTCTTCGGCCCCCTCGCTGGCTCGTCGACACCCATGCATAAACTATAAGTGCGAAAATTTTGAAGGATGCATTTTGATTAATTAAGAATTAATTCTCAATTTAATTTAAAATGAACAAAGTTACGTAGTATTCTAACTGTTACAGTTTACATTATGGGTAGTTGTTTTATGCAATAATCGAGTAAGGTAGTATTGAGTACGATTAATTTATTACGCATTAGGTAATCAGAATTTTAAAGGAAAAAATGGACATAGAGTAGCATGTTGTAATTGTAACTGTCTCTGTCATTATTGAGCCACATATACTTCTAAGTAGGTATAAGAATTGGCACAGAAGAAATATTACATGAAGTGTTGAGCATGAAACACGGAATGGTGACTTTAGTGTATAAAATATATACATTAATGCGGAGTTGTGCTCATTATTTAATAGTTAATAATTCGTGGCGATAGTGCAGTGCAGTGGTGCATCAAAATCGAATTACGCTCATACTGTTCGTGTATGGTATAGCTGAGATAGTTTGCAGTATACAGAAATCAATATGAGACTCATTTTAATCAATATCTCTGTAGAATTGATAATATCATGGAAATAAACTGAAGCTCATGAGAGCATCCTGACATCATGACTCATGACAATCTGCCCATGTTTCCATTAGCAAAGTTACGAAGACTGCGTAGAGTATATATTATTTCCAAACGAAAAGTATGGGATACTAAACTGACATGTATTTCGTGTACGTGCTGCATGGCACTATTTATTTATCAGATCACTCACTACCACTAGTACAGGCATCATGTATTTAATATTGTATATATGTGTGCGTATAATTTTGCCAGTCACTCAGTCAGTAAAGCCAGTGTATAACTAGCATACTAGCAGCAATGAGCAGTTAAACACTCCTATACAATTCTGACTAATATATAATACTGCACAATCCCGTATTAATAGAAAAAACGGAATTGGGAGTTGCTCCGACTTTTCATACCCAGAGAAAATGACTTGACCGTGCAACACACGACATAGAGCTCTAGGTACCATACTGACTTCTCGGTATTATGATATATACAAAACGACTGTACGAAATACGACTGCCGATTCCGTCTGGCTGGTTTGGTTTACTACCAACATTATATTATGTCTAGGTAGTTTAGTTATAAAATTGTTCTTTTAAGGCTAAAAAGTTATTATATGTATTGTATATCCATTAATATTGTACATTGTGTAGTTTCATTGCGCTCAGACTCAGACAGACTACATATAAATATTGTAGACAAACATAATACACTACTAGCACTGCAAAGAACTTCGTTTATTAATGTTTAGCGACAGCAAGCAAGTCAAATGTATTATTTGGAGAGGTAGCTAATACAGTAAATACCATTGAGCTCATTGTGTAGCTTTAAACACTAAACTAAATGCAAAATTACATTCAGCAAGCAAGAAATTGCCAAACCCCTGCCAGGAGGATATTAGTGCAAACATGACTTACGTATTTAACGTATATATCTGTACAATATGCACACATGTATGTACATAATACGGGAAAGAGTCTGAGAGGAGTGGGTGCGGTATGTAATGTATACTCACACTACACACACACTCTCTTTCTCTTTTGCATTAATACTGAATATACCTATTACGTGTATTTGTGCACATGAGAGCTGGAGTTGGAGCTGAAACTGTACATTGTTAATAGTTGTCGTAGTTTCCAAAGAAAAGTAAAGTGAAACCCAAGTGCCCATGGATTAGATCATGATGATTAGGACGAGACGAGCTTATAGCGTGCAGCTTTTGCCTACCTATATAATATTATGTGATGACGACGACTGTCTTTGCACGTAGTCTCTTTCTCTGCCTTCCATTCCATGTTCAGTCCTAGTGGCACAAAACAACTTTTTTAAACAGCCATTTTCCCAACTACGTACCTTTAGCTTTAGCTACGTTCGTAATTTCCTAACTGCATATTAAATACAATACACCTCGAGACGGCTACAATATACACTCCTACTTTCTTCCTTGTACATTCAGCTCAGAAATTGTTACTTATTTTCTAGTTGTTCTCTTCCTTTCCCATTTTATATTCAAACTCAACTACTATGAATAATTGTAGCCAGCACAACTTTAACTTTGAACTAGGCATAGCTAGGTATTAGCACTAGGTCTAGCAAACTTCTAAATACTATACGTAAGTGCTAAAGCTTATAACTTATGTATTGAGTTAGTGTCTAGTCTAGTGTTGTTTAGGTATTTATTATTTTATGTATTTCTAATGTTTGATTCTTCTTTAGCGTATTATTGTCTTCCTTTGTAAACTACTCGTGGTAATGGTGGAGTACATACTACAGTTTGTTGTTGTCGTTTTTCTCTTGCTTTTTAATGTTTTATTTTATGCTTTGCTGTAATATTATAACCGAAATAAGAATACATTGTATTATAAGTGATGTATACTGTGTAATGTGTGGTGTCGTTCCTTTTGCCCTACACAACTTTCACCACCACACTATACAAATAATACAGTATGCCATACTACAACTAGTAGTTTTCTAGTTTTGTTGTGAGTAAGCAATGCAGAAAGAAAGAACCTGCCTTATAGTGGAGGAGAAGTGTATGGAGTTATGTTATGTTGTGTTCACCAGTATTTGGTGTTCAATAAATTGTAAAGTGTGCCGAGTGCGCTTCACGGCAAAAATCATCGCAACGAAGAGAAAGGAAATGGAGCAGAGCAAAAGAAATGAAGGGAGGCGGCAGTCGCTTCCGTGACTCAAAATAAATGCTTACTTTTACCTTAGCACACCGACACAAAGGAAAATACACAAAACCTAGCCAGAAAATACAGGACACACAATGCATACTACTCAACGTATATAATAATACTCACAATTTATATACCTATGTGTAAAGTGTAAAGGTAGGAACACACAAACCACCTAGTGTATTTATTGCCGTATCTAGAAGTTCATTTCGGGGTGCAAATGAGGGTGATCAGAAAACAGCTTTTTATGAACAAAAGAAAAAAAAATCTAGCTACCTACTTATTTATAGGATCTCTACTAATTTCGGAGGATGGGGAAATTGTCCCTGCTACCTCCCTTCCGTACAACCCGGAGTACATAGGGACATGCAAAGAAAGCAATGCTTTCTTCTTTAATAAACGCAACATAGAGTAGTATTGCATAAAGGTGTGTAGAAATAGGTACAGTATAGGGAGGTATATATTTTTAGCGTGTATTGTAGTTAAAGTTTCTAAAGTTTAAAACGTATTGTGTTTAAACGCAGGAAAGTAGATTTAAGGTGCCCTGTGGAGGATGAGGAGCGTATGGGATACACTTTGAAGTAGTTAAATATTGTATTGAAGTGTAAGTATAAGTAGCAGAAGGTGGATATGAATGATGTACTTACTCTTGTGTAAATCCCATGTAGGAAGCTAACGGAACTGATTTTGGAGCACTTGATATGCTGTTACTCGTGTTAAAAGGATGGATTTTAATGTAAAAATGTAGGGGATTTTAATGTAAAAATGTAAAATTTTAAAAAGAAATCTTAGATTCTGCTCTTCAAGGAGAGTTCCGAGCAAACTTTATGTTCTTACGCTCTTGGATTACATATCCACTTTTTTATGGCTACGTGTGTCTTGTCTACCTTTTCTACTTTTCTCGATTCTAGCGTTTCCTTTTGGGGCTCGATGAAGCCTTTGGGCTTGTTGAGTGAGAGCACTAAGTAAGAGAATGAGAGGGTTCATCTTCTTTTCAGCCAATCTCTCAGGATTCTTATGCTCGGATCTAATTTTACATGCCTCTGCATGAATGCACATTTCCGCCCTAGCCCTATGTTCTCTTTAATTTATTAATAATTTATTTATATGGGGATATTCAATTCAGAAAGTTATTTGCTAAAAACTTGCCTCATAGCTTTTCGAAGAAAAACTTTACAACTTACAGCAATATTATTATCGTGCACATAATATTATGATATGTATTACTATTTAGACATACCACACATTCTCTTCCTCACACGCTCATCCTACTTCTTTACCCGAAACGACTGTATAAACCCAAGAAACTTGTATTGATGAATTTTCAAAGTAGTATTGGCATTCTTTAGTACTAGAAAATATTGTACTATACATACGGAAATACCTTCACTATACCATACCACAGCATCCATCCAAGTTGTGTCCTATATGCTTCTTGTACTACAAGTTATATATCATATACCAAGTTAGAAGCGACAGCATTAAATTCTAAGCCTTTAAAAAGTGAACTGGCTTCCTTTGCGTATGAGTAAATTCTAGTGTCTACAAATAGCACGGAGCTATTACCGTTTCGTATAATTTAATATGTATAATGGTACTAGGGCGCTATGCTAAGAAACCCAGACAGAACGCCAACCTGGTGTCATTACCAACCCAATACAGAAAGTATAGTATGCAATATACAGCGGGTTCCAACACATTGCGTGTGCTGTACATTAGGTGAATACTAAATACTATACTAAATATAATATTATCACTCTAACTAATTATAAAAATTCTAAGCTACAAATGAGTTGTAATTAGGTATACGTTCTATAATTACCTACTTGTTAAAGAGTGACATTCATATAATTTTATTAATTGATTTTGGGTAGATTTTAGGAAAGTTATTAATGAAACTCCATGTGAGTGAGATATGTATATGAGAAAATAAGTCTTATTTTTTCATATTTACTTAATAATGCTAATAATAATTTTGCTCTCAGTCAATGATCAAACCTACATAATTTACTTGTATAGGAAGAAAATGGGTTTCAATTTTCTATATTTCCGACGTCCACATTTCATACGCATTAAATTAAGCCAAGTTAGACTACCTTGATTCTTCAAACATAGTATCATCACTCATCAGAAATGAGGTTTTTGATGTAAAATCTGATACAGACAGATAGAACGTTAAAAAATGCCCATTTAATTTATTCAGCATGTCGTCTAATCCTTATATCCATTTGCAATGGTTTATTTTACGCGAGTAAGTAATTTAGTAAGCGCATTCATTTCCACAGGAGGATTTGAGTTTGGATACTTTGCGTATGGTTGGTAATGTCACCAGGTTGGTATTGCGTCTGGGTTCGTAATTGTTAGGTCTCGTTTACAGCTACCTACATGTGCATACGTAAATGTAAGTAAAAGAAGCTGAAATAAGGAGCTTAGTTATTTACTTAGCTGTAGTTGTACCTTTACTATCTATCTGTACCTGAAGGTATGTATGTATTGGTGTGGGATAGTTCATGATAGTTGATTGAATCCATTTCCATTGACCCAGAAATGAAAAAAGTCGAAGCAGGAGAAAGTTGTGTGGCCGAAGACGACTAGGTATGTACTTGGATAGAGAAGGCTGGTGGAGAGTCTGGGGTAGATTCTTGTGTATCTAGCAGTAGTATCTCTCTCTCCATCCTCGACATCTATACACTTATCCAAAAGTTCTCCGTACACATTCTACACATATCCCACACTCCCTACTACTACTACAACGAAAAGTAGTATTTTCTCAGTAGTAGTAGTAGTACTACAGAAAAGTAAGTCAGACCAGACAGAGTTGTGTTATCTATGAAGTGAGGAATCAGAAGAGAATACTTTAGCCGGAATACTTTCTCTCTCTCAGCTCGCCCTGCCAGTTGCGTGGCAAAGATACGACGTACACTCTACACTGTAAGAAACTAAGGACTCTGGATATCTCTGGTGCAAGAGGAATGGCAGAATGATACGCTATATATGCACACCATACCATACCTCAAACTGCAAACTATATCTACACCCTTCTTCTTAGAATGAAACTACTAATGTCTGTGTAGTATGTGTAGCACAAGCATAAGTACAAGCTTACAGAAGAACTTCTTGAGAATTTTCTATGCTATAAATACCACCATATAATATTTCCACTATAAATCCTACACAGTACATACTATAATATTTGTGTACTAGGTATACCATACACTGGGAGAGTGTTGTAATGTAAAAGGAATGTTGTATGGTATAGTATGTGAAAGAAAACGGGTATAGAAAAGAGGAAGAAGGATGTTGTAGCCAGAGAAGTGTAGAATGTATCTGTGAACTTTGTCGGAGTCTATATTGGTGGAAGAAAGAGGAGTATTGGTGGAGTATAATACAACATGAGTATAATAACGACATACAAATACTAGCTTATGCTTTACTTAGTAGGCATTTCAACTAGCGACTGAACTTAGTCTTGTTGGCTTATTCAGTTCGAGTTTTCTGATCTCTCTGTGTTCTCTCTGTGTATTCTGTGTGTGTGTGTGAGAGAGCCACAGCGTCTATTTTAAGATCGAAAAGACGCAGAGCAGAGAATCTCTGACTTCCCTTCACACGGTTTTCTCTATCGGAGGAGGATGGGATGAGATGGGATGGTTTCGTAGTTTTTGGTAGTGGTAGTGTTAGTGGATTTGTGGATGCGATGATGCTACCTGTATGTATGTAGGAGTATGTAGTATGTATGGATTCATCGTATGTATAGCCTAAAGAGTAATGTCTTTTATGTCTACAATATAGAATATTACACAATTTCAGAGAACAGAACACATAATATTTAACCTAGTATTATATACATAGGGATACCCTGCGCTTAAGCGTGTAGCACAAGGTTAGTAAGATAGATAGATGGATCTAATGAAACTAAAGAGAGCCGCACACGTTAGTTGGTTCATTTACAATTAAGCCGGCAGCTACAGCTACTGTACTTATCCAACAATGTGTACCAACTCTTCAACTAGTAAACTAATAGTTCAAGAGTTTTCTAAATTCAATTCAAACGTATACCTAGTTAGTTACCTACATAGTCGATTTTGCTTCATGTACTAACCATATAGCAATAGGATACGTACGTAGTACGTACGTGGGTGTAAATAAACACCAATTCTTATATTATGTGCCATGCTGGCTAAATACAGTATAAACTTATACCAGGTTAAGGAATGTTCGCTCATGTCGAAAATGATTTTATTTTATTGCTGTAAGAATACGAAAGTTTATCAAAAATTACAGCAAAAATAGGTTTTAGTCTACCATTGAAATAGGTAGGTATACGGCGTTTTAGGCTTAGGGTGTTACGTAGAACATAGAACGCAGTGTTAAAATTTTGGTGTCACAAAAATTTCATAGGGAATGTACGTTTAAAAAATATATATCGAAAAACTGGAAAAGCTAGAATTGATAATAAATTCCTAGTATGTAATTTCTACAATTTTGCACATGAAAACACATAACGTACAACGAATATTAGTAAACAGATAACAGACTATTGATTGAATAGATAAGATAAATAGTAAATGATAAGATTATTTTGCAATGCAATGACCCATAGATGAAAAAGTAGGAATGAGGGGAAAGAGTGTAGCCGACAAGAAGGAGTCTGTGAAGGTGGGAATTATTATGTGAATGTGGATTTAATATAGGATAGTCGTGTGGTAAGTGTGGTATAATGTAGCTATTTACAGTATTTACCATAAGAAATGTGTTTGTCAAGTTTAGTGCAGAAGATAATAGACGGAGACAGTAATACAATTATAACATTGTATTTATTGTGTATTGTAGCACAAAATTGAAACGATTAGTGTATTCAGTTGGGTTTCTCTGCGGCGAAGGAGGAGAAGTATTGCTACTAATAGTAAGTGTCTGCATTATGTTATGCATGATGGAAATTGGAACAGATATTCGGGATTCGATTGGAGGAGAAGGCCGAGAAAGGAGTGAAAGGAGCAAAACGTA
>JAQFYB010001844.1:0-28916 GCA_034694085.1 Pogonognathellus longicornis
ATGTAGAAATCACATATTAAAGATTGGGGGATTTTCTGGGTGAACAGAATTCCAAGCCATTCCGTGCGCCCCTCTTTCTATGCGACTCTCCTGTTGAAAATCAACTATGAAGGTGACAGAGAGGACATTTAAAGTCCACAACAATTATTTTACGTCTGCAGGCATTAGTTACAAATTTAGAAGGCAAATGATGACAAATGGGCCACAGGAAGGAAATAGCTTGTACCCTAGTGCTCAGAAACAATGAGTTTTGTTCTACACACACGAAATGAATGTACAATAATAATGAATGAACACTGTGTACGTATCACTGCCTATATACGTACATAGACATACCATTTGCATTTCACCATAATTTCATATAGCATTTGATATTTTAGACATAGCACATTCTTCATTCTTGTACATGTATACATATGTATACACAGAACATAATATTTCTATAGAGATAATGTACTACTTTTCGTTTCTATATGTATATATGTATGTAGATGGTATTATTAAGTTTTGTGACACGTATTTATGCATAGTATGTGTGTTTGTGTTAAGAGTGTGGTGGTTGTTAAGTATTATTGATGTATTTATGTATGTAAGGTAGGTGCTCATTGTAGAAATATGTGAGTTGCTGTATATATTTACTATTTTGTAACCAGACGCGACTTGGCATGGTCCTAAGTTATTGCAATCAGGACATTTGCATTTACATTACATGATGATGTTGGCTGGAATGTGCCATAATAGCTTTGACTTGCCCATGTAGTAATAGAATATGTGAGTATAGTGTATTCTGTGTTGTATAGGCTAGACAGGATAATGTGACAAGAGATGAATGTATTTACGAGAGGAGAGCCATTAGCCATTATACATATAGAGAGTCGACTGCATGATATTATAATGTAGAGAAATATTATGGGCATTGTAAAAGACACAGGTACTCTACTCATACGCTGGAATGTGAAAGGGAAGGACAGTCATTAATTCTGAAGGTGTGAATTGTTAATTTGCAGGGGAAGACAACATGCAGCGCAATTTGGAATCGAGTCGAAGGAGAGTTGGTGGCACGCGGCGTTGTCCATCCACAAATTTTTGGCCTAGCCATTAAAACTGGTATGACTTTTTTACTTTATGAGCTTGTTCTTCTTTCTCCTATCCAATTTTTACCAGATATCAAGTCTAATTAGATATAACAAAGATTTTATGTACTTTGGCTATACCAAAATGCTTTTTAGGTGTATACAGATAGACTGTACTGTACAGTGATAATAATATTATGATAATTTTTTTATTGTGGTACTTAACAAGGCACACAGTCATAAATGTCACTTAATAATTTCAATATGAATCCTTTGACATCACAGTGGATGATTATTAGGCTATAAATGCTGGCACAACAGTCATGGAATTATTATATGGACCACGTTGTAAACTTAACATTCGAATGATAACAGAATGTAGGTATATTACCTCTATCTAAATGCGTTAAAGTGTTAAGCTTTGCAAAATACAGTCATGGTGTCATTTCGTTTCTTCTTTCTTTGCAAATGCAAATTCAGCCAACCGTCTGAAGAGCAACAAGTGGTTTTGGAAATGTTAAATGTTTATGAGAATAATTTGGGAATTGTTGTGTAGATTATGACTGTGGAGGGAGAAACTTGTAAAATATTTACTAGTTAAAGACGAGATGTGGTATTTTGACATAACACATAAAACGAAAAAACAGCAAGACACGTCTTCTGGTGCTTACGCACTTTCAGACATGAGCAAGATTTGCTTGTTGTTATTGCTTTTAGTTTAATGTTTTGTATGGGTAGTTGAGCTATTGTATTGTACTTTATATCTGAATCTGTTTACATGATTTTCTTGAGTCATGATGAGATTAAAACCTTTGGAATGCGAAATTCATACGATATAAAGATATGGCCTCAGGAAGACATTCTTTCGTGCGGTTATCTTTATTACTGATTTTAAGCACACAGATTTGTACGTGTAACATATTTTCCCAATTCTTAGCAACGTCAATAATATATAGCAGATTGATATGCTATAGAAAACTTAACTCTTTACTTTATGATATGATAATAATAAAGAACAAACGCTCGCACAGAGAATATTTCTTTATTAAACATATACTTAATATACTTAATGTATGTATGTGAAGTACATTTTTCACTTCTGGTTTGAAGTGGCAGAACGGAAAATACTGTTCCATTCCAATCCTTGTAAAAGTTAACAGATTTTTTATTTATTGTAAATTCGTAGGTAGAACCGTTAGAATGCAATTAAATCTTTACGTTACAAAACAAACCACTACTTTGTAATTATTTTGTTGACTTACGTGACATGTCTGCTTTACACACACGGAACTACATCATGACACATAAATACGAATTACCTTATAATTTTCCTATACTTTGTATACTATACCTATACTTAGGTACTTTGAAACTTTGAAACTTTGAATTAAACCTGGCATTGAATATCGATGCAACATTAACTTGTGCATTATTTTACCTCTATCAATACATTATACTATGTAGCTTTAAAAATTGAAATAATGATGAAACAATTATATAACTTAAAATACTAATTAAAATTATTGTTTTTATGCGTTAAAGGCCCCGACTGGGTGTTTGTAGACCCAGATGCTAAACTATCCAAATATTTCCCCAAGGAGGGAAAGTCGACATCTTCAACGCAGAATAACACCAATGGACCAATTAATGTGAGTTTCCCATTTTAGCTATGCATACATTTTGTTTAAGCATTTATAGTGCTTTACTTTTTCCACCTTCATTATTCTACTATGCTTAAATTTATTTAACCTTTGTAACGTATTCTTAAAACTTTATTGCTAAATATCCGTTTTATTAAAACGGCGTCTAATACAGAAAAGTAGCTTTGTTTTTAGGGTTTTGTTATTGCTACTATTAGAATATCAGTTTGTTTCTGTGATTGAGCTATGTACCTATACATTCGGAAGATGAGATCTTAATTTAAAAATATACAGTAAATCATTGAGGAATGTTCAATTCGTAATTTGTAGTATTGCATTATGCATAAGGAAATTATAGCAGAGATTCTGGAAGTTGGTATACATTAAACGCATATGGCTACATAAATGTGACGGAAAGAATTCCAGAAGGGATGAATAATATAATCAATTGTTGGGTATTTCCTTTGAGCGATGGTAATGATATTAAGACGAAGATGTTGCTACGTGTTTTCGCTTGGGTTGCCCTTGCTATTCCTACTTCACTATTGTATCATCCACAGAGAATTTTGGTTAGACTAAGGTTGAAATTCATTTGGGTTGTTGCTTGTGGACCAACAACACAACATATGCACCATTATATTAGTCCATTACATTACATAGCTTAGCTGTTCTTCTAGGATTACCTGTAGCTATACACAAATCGGTTTGTTATCTATTATATTACGATACTGTGTTCATTCCCGTGTGTAAACGTATATACAATATATACCTAAATCTGTACACACATATACGAGATACACAAGTAGATATTGGTTTTGTACCATTTCACTCAGCTTTTTCAATTATTTGGAATGAAATTTTTCCGAAGGACGTGCCCCTTCAAAGAAATATTTTCGACCCGCCTACCATCCGCCGCACCTGGTATATATCTTTGTTGCTCGTAGCTCTACAGATATTAGAATTACCTTTCCGTGATTTTCCGAAGAGTATCTTCTATATCTCATCTTATAACATTAGTATTATTGTAATACGACTATAATAACACAAGATGCTCAGGTAATAACGTATAGACTTGAATTTTGGTGTTGCTTTCCCAGGCCACAGGCATAGTATGTATATATCTACAGTACCTAAGTATCTGTACCTAGGTACCTATTTTATCCATGTGTACACATACAAATACACAATACAACCATGCACTCGTAACTTATAATAATAAACATCCTTGCACAGCATACCTATACAAATACATATATCTATCTACGCGTGTAAATTCATGCAGATCCATTATATTCGTTATATCCTCACTTTACTCACATAATAACATAACAACACACCTGAAACTTCCAAACTGAGATTGAGGTACTGAGGTACTCGAATAATCGTAGCTTTAGCTTCGTAGCATTAACATCGTGGACTAGAAATACTTACACATTATTCTCCGCACACAACAACACACACTGTCCTGTATAAAATCTAAGATAGTAAAATGTAAGCAAGAGCAAGTTCTTTTCTCTAGGCGTATGTTCTTGTATCTCTGTGTATCTACAAATACATATTGCTACAGTACCTACTTATTCTACTACTACTACTACAGAAAAGTAATGCCGTTCGTTGGTTGCGACGAAGCATTGAATGTCCATGCGACCCCTGCTTACATGCCCATCGGCATTGTGCGTAAAGGAAAAGAAAACGAGCCAGCGAGTGAGAGAGAGAAAAATATGCCTGTTTTGTAAGAACATCTCATCTCAGATAGCCAAAGCCAAGCTAATGCAACAAAAAATTCACTCGGGCTCTATTATTACACTACGTGTCATGCATTCCATCTTAGACAGACAAAAAAGCTCCAAGCTTTTACAAATAACCGTATTAAATGGATGAAAATGAGAAATTCGGTTTTATTCATGCATGTGGAGCAGGTAGAATGTATAAGAGTCTCTGTGTAATTTTTCCAACTTGGCTGTGCTGTACATAATCGTGAGCTGGAGGCTTCTCTCAAGTTTCAACTGTGATACATCCATAGAAAAACTTATTAAAGCAGACTTTACAGCTCCAAGTATAATTTTCTCACTCAGCAGCATCTGACACATCATTGCTTTGTCAAAGCATTCTCTCTCATGCCTTATTTTAACTCAGAGCACACAAGACACATGAATTCCGTCTCTCAGAGAAGCAAAAACCTTTATTAGTTGTAATTTAAGTACATCAAGGCAAAAACTGCTATTCATTTTTTCTTTCTCTGTGATGCTCGTCTTTTTAATTTCTTGGTTGTAGGTAGGTGAAAGATATTTTAATGTAAAACTCAAATCAGGTAGTGTATACTAGTATATATCATAGATATACAGAGTCCAGATGTGGATGCGTATTATTTTATAAGTAATCATATTAAGTGCCGTAATAATAGTCACGGAAATGTAATACACTTTCAGAAATTCCACAACAAAGGTCTGTAGGTAACTCAAAGCGCATTATTCAACGATACAATACAATGCAATGATGATATTATTATACCATGCCATAGAATAAATCTCTGTTTCCCTATACGTATATTAAATAGCTATGGGCAATCGACATTCTAGTAGGTACCTGCAATAATAAGGGATGTAATTAATAATGCTACGTACTTTAGTATTCATGTCTGAATAATAAAACGAACCTGTGAGTTTACTTACATTTTCGAACAATGGTTGCAAACGGTTTATGAATTGTAAATCAGGAAGTTATAAAAATGAGTTTGTACATGTGAAAAGCAAATTATTATTTGTGACTAGATATTTTTTACATTTTGTAGTGTCTTCTCATGCATAGACAATTACATTTAACGTAAATAATACACTAATCGAGAAAATGATAATAATAGTAGTAAATCATTATTACAATTATTTACATATTGGAAGCAGCTGCGCATTGTTTGACATAGTCAGAACAAACTGAATGTAAAACGTTGTTGTTTTTGTTGCAAAGGCATTGATCTACGGAAGGTCGGACAAAGATATTAGTTGTTGGGCAAGGTGGACAAATTGGTGGCTTGGGTGGTCCAAGCTCATCAGCGGCTCCGACCCATGTTAAGGGAAAGTTGGCTTTAACTGTTGGCTCGTTGTCTATACTCATGTATTGGTTAAGATAAGTTGTGTAAGCTGGCCAATGGGTCATTTGTGATCCGTCTGAATGACTATGTCCTGGAGGTGTAGGATCTCCATATTTCACAAAGTTGGTCCAATGGTCCATCATCCTTTGGCTGACCACTTGATCATTTCCAGGAAGAGTGAAAAATATGTAGAAAATGTACATGAGCTCATCTCCGTGAGAGATTCCACCAGGAACTGGGGTTGGAGCCAAAAGATCCAACAGACCGTAAAGACTGTTTGCACCATGATAGTCAAAGGAGTACCAATAAGTGTTTGGTTGAAGTTGAGAGTGAAGTTGCATAGTTCTGTAGGTTGATGCTTTGATGAAGAACACACTGTGAATCTAAATACACAAAATTTAATTTTTAGTAAGTTATTTAATTATAAATAGGATTTTTGTAAGTAATTAATTTTTTACATCAATGAGACCAATTAACATGTCATCGAAGACTCCTGTAGTCATTCCATGGTTTCCAACGTACACATCAGCCAAAGCCTCAAAAATTGCATAGGAATCGTCGTTAACACCTTTTTGGATTTAACAAAAATTATTTTAGTCAGAAAAGTGTGTAGTTTTCAATGTCTCAAGTGTCTAACAATATATTCATATGATTTTGTATGTAGATATTACCTATGTAACATGTAAGTAATTAGGAAAGTAAAAAATGGATGTTTGCAAGAAGCATACCTAAAGCTGAAAGAAGAGTTGGTACGAGACCGGTCCTCATGAAATAATTATCTCTGAGAACACCAGACGGTTCAAGATAGGCTTGGTAGACAAGAGAGAGAATGAAACTTCCGTCGTGTTTGACACTTCCAGCGAGTAGGGGTACATTCATCTGACGCTTTTCGTGAAGAATGTCTAATGGATCCTCTGAGAGGAATTTGCGAGTTCCAGCTCTCTGAATGCAGGGTGCTGTTGGGCCAAATCCCAGACGACCGTTGAGTCTTTCCTCTTTCTAAATAAATGGATTGAGCAAATTGTAGTCAATTATTGTGATTAAAGTAATTCTGACTCTGTCAGAACACAAGAAAAAGAAATTCTGCAGCTATGAGCTCATGTTATTATATTATGTTCGTATCGTACGATGTATTGCTGCAAAGCTGAATTGATGGAAGCCATCGGCACGGATTTCATGCATGCAGCGACGGCGTCTAGATCAGGTTCTGCTGAAACAGTCGTCTGGTTGCATCCGGCAAATCTTGCTACTGCAAGTCCATGTACACGGGGATTTTTCTCGAGTCCCCAAGTAGAAATAGCTGAACCACTCATGGCAATGGCTCCATGAAAGAGTCCTGCATTGCAGTGTGGAGTAACAAGTAAAATGAATTAAGGCAGGCCATTATATCCTGTTCGAGACCTATGCTTTATTTACTAAGAAGCTTTTCTCGCTACGGGTTTAAATTGCAGAGTGTATGAGACTGTTATGAATGTAAGGTGAGTGTATGGAATGTGAGACAGGAAGACAGCCATTAACATTGACAAAATACTTAGAAAACAGTCCTTGCCTGTGGAATGGGAGCTGAGAAGCAAATGGGTGACCACAGCACTCCCAGCACTTTGACCAGAGATTGTAACGCGGTTAGGATCTCCGCCGAAGTATTGAATGTACCTTTGAATCCATTGCAAGGCAGTGATCGAATCAAACAAAGCTGCATTTCCTGGTGCTTCGTCAGTGTCCAAAGAGAAAAATCCTGACAAAAAAATAAATAATTCATTTACATCTGCGACATGGAAATAAAAATATCAAGTAGCAATATTTATATAGTGTAATAATAAACAGATCTAACTCTGTCCCAGCTTGGTTACTTATGTAGGTTGTATACTGTTTCAGGAAAATCATTTTATGAATACATAGTTAAAATAGGTACAATATAGTAGTGGATCATGTAATAAATTACATATGTACCAAAAACTCCAAGTCTGTAATTGAAAGTCACGAGAACTATATCTCTGTCCAAAAGACGGGCTCCGTTGTATGTATCGGCATTTCCAATTGTGAAAGCTCCTCCGTGAATGAAAACAAGGACAGGTCTCAGAGTAGAATTGTCTCCTGAAGGCAGCTTTAAAGTACATTTTAGAATTCAATTTATTTCTTTAGTATCTAGTGTGTAGTCTTTTTGTATAAGATTTTATTTTATATTCTGGTGATTAAAAATTACCTCGGGAGAATAAATATTCAGGCCAAGACAGTCTTCCTATATAAGTAAATCAATGCAAAAGTTTAAAAAATATTATATGCATTTGCAAATAATATATACCAATAGTTGGACAAGGATTTTATAATTTTACATACCTTTCCTTTCAGTCCAGTTCCGAATCCGTTTCCTTGTACACAATTAGGCATATAAGACTGAGCATTAAATTCTCCAGTTATTCCTGTTGGCAATGGCCCCTCGTTTAACTCTGATGGCTGTAATAGATTATTCATGCAAAATACAGCATTTTCTTTTTTATCAGTAATTCAGATAAATAAAGAAATATTGATTAATTATGTTGATTCTGATTCTAATGTCTCACCATAAATCTCTTTTCTCCTAACGGTGGAATGGCAAATGGAATTCCTCTGAATCTGAATACATCTTTCTTGTCGATTAAAGTGTTTCCCTTTTGCCCACGAAGTTTTCCTAACCCTGGAATGGTAACCAATGGGCCAAGCAATTGAGCTGAACAAAATCCTGCCAAACCTAAAACAACAACAATCGCAAAAAGGTTATGGTTCGCCATGACTGGTTTTGTAGCAGTCAAAACTTGCGACTGTGGAAGGAGCTCTAGGTAGCAATTAAACTGGAATAAATTCAACAAGGTTTATTTAAATAGCCTTTGTGTTTGTTTGCAGAACCCTCACGAATTCACAAAAACCGTGAACTTCAAATAGAAAATTTGTTATCAATCGTGTGTAATTTCCTCAAGTGTTTGTATTAATGACACTTAAAAATCAGTCATTGGATCATTATCCATTGTGCATTCATTCATATGCTTACATGGGTTGTTGTCAAAACGCCTTTTTGATAACGTTTGAGTTTTACACGAGGGATTTACCACGCTGTCATTTGAACATGATTATAAAACAGCCACCGGTTGAATACATACATGACTCAATGGCTCAACTAAGTTTAGAATTTAGAGACCAACGTTCGTAAAAGGCATATCGTGTATTGCTATCTTTTAATTTATTACGAATCAATCAAGTGTGAAATACCCATAATCTAGGGAATTACTAATTTATTAGATGTCTCTCGGCAATAAGTTGAGTGTGAAATCTAAAGATCTCATGTATGATGCAATTGTGGCTGATATGTTCATATTATTCTCATGTGTATTATATGACACAAGCTAAATGAGAATAGTTTAGTTTATTATAAACTGTATATTTATTACCATCATTCACAAATGACCACCCTTCATTCATCCAGATGGATTATCGTAAAGGCACAACATATCATCCAATAGTTTTACAAACTTAGCAATTATTCATACACAAAGTACACAGATTGTGTAGAATTAGACAAATAAGATAAAGAAAGCAACAAATATTACCTACACCTATATAGTATTCCTAATTCCTATGATAAAATTAATTGATAAGATGAGTGAGAATAGCAAAGATTAAATCTACTTAATTAAATGCAATTATCAGAGAATTGTGTTGAGATGGGTATAACAAAAATAGGCATTCTAACTACAGATTTTTCCAAAATAGACAAGTTAATTGCAATGACCTTAACATCATGAATAAAATATTACCACCCTGTTTTTGGCTTTAATCTAGTGATTTTGTATAATCCTAATCATAATCTTCACTCAAAACTGCTTAATCCTGTTAATCAAAACAAATATCATTTACAAACTCGAAAACAAAGTCGAATCAACGTTTATAAAGTTTTATGTAAAAACCTCGAAGCTAAAGTATAACATTCCTTTAAGCACTTGCCAACTCTTCAGTCTTCACCTTGTAGGTACCTAAACATAAAAAAATAATAAAAATTAAAAGTTTCCAAGCGTGTCCAGTGTCTTGTGAAGTAAACAACATGAGAATCCTCCACACTTGTACAAACAGCATAGAAAAATTGAAGCATGAGAATTGAGAATTTATTGCACATACACAGCTATAGATGCGCATTAGATATTTTTATGTTGCAGTTTACTTATGATAATTTATGCGGAGATGTTTTATCGCTGCTTGTAAAAGACTACCTAATTAATTACGATGATTGTGTATCGTTTAAACATACACAAAATGAATGTTAGTTCACTTATAGTCATTATACAAGAAAGAGTATCTTTTTACAGACGCATTTGTTATCCGAGCTGTGCCGTGAAGACGTTAAAATATTTTTAGTACATGATATCCACGACGGAGCTGACTTGTTATCAGTTAAACAAACCATGATCTTTGTTTGCAGTTACTAGCGAGAAGAGAACACAAAGTAGCGTTCAAGTTTGCGTAGTAGGATAGGAATGCCGGATGAGATGTAATTACCCAACTATGTTTCTCTCTTCTTTCTTTCTGTGTGCAATGTTTGAATATGTGTGTAAAAAGCAAAGAGAGTATCTCAGACAACAAAGCAACTACTTACTAACTAGAAGTGCCTATAATAGAAGGAGATTGTATGTAGTACTATAATAATATTATTGTATTACAGACGAAATGAGCAACACAAGAAAATTCATAGTAAAATAGTTATACCTGTAGTTGGTTGGCTTTGGCGTTTAAAAGTTTTGAAGTGTAGGTATTCCTGCTATCCGTAAAAAGTTATGAAGTCTAGAATCACGCAGCCAAAGACAGAGTCTAGACGAGAAAAGCTGCAGAGCTTGAACCATTAAAACGAGTGCTAAAATTTTGACTTCCATTACATTACTACTACAAGAGGAAACTATATGACTAAAGCTGATGCAATGTTAAATTCTTAGCTGCAACTGAACCTGAAAATGTACTGACCTTTAATACATTCATTCGTTTACTCGCATTTATCCTTAACTTATCTACACAAAGGAATTCAGTAATTTTGAACGCTTTTCCTTACAACAACAAACAAATATTCAAAAAAAAACCGACTCCAATATTTTTCAGACTAGTAGTACCTAATAGCAAATACTTTGAAATGAGCAAATCAAACTCTAGGTACATGCTATTATACACATACGTGCTTTATAGTTAAACCCAGGAAAAGGATTACATTACATTATCCTACAAGGCTATTTATTTTTATGTGAAGTTTTTCGGCTACCTTAAGGTAATAAGTAAAGTAAAGTAAAGTAAACATTTCGCTACCACAGCACAATGCCCATATCTCATTTCAGGATATTATTTACATGTGCACGTAAGTAGCTTTGCTAAGGCTGTGTATATTTGATGATGATAATAATAATGATAGCGGTAGTTATTCACCATGTATTGTTCCTCGTCCGAAAGAACACGCCATGTTATACAGAAATCTTTGTTTAAGACTCAAACTAAACTCATATCACAATTTTCGACAAACGATTTCCATCTTTTAAGTCTAAGCTGGTACCTTGCTGTAATAGTAATATGTATAGGTATGCGTGTATTTTGCTTTGTGCTTACAATATTATATTTATAATTTACAAAGAAAAGAACACACATCACAACATTCCTTGAACACAACCAACCTAGTAATGCAGTGCATGTGTAATGTGTTCCTAGTACTTGTCCTCGCTTGGCCTTCATATTATGGCGTTACTCTCCTTTGCTCACTTAACCCAAAGCTAGCGTTACGGTATTTGAGAGAAGGAATGAGCGGATGGGCTGTAGAATGTTTGACGCGTAACTACAAAAGTATGCGTACAGATAATAGATACCGAATATTAAATCTGACTTGTTGCTATGCGATCATAAAGATATCATACAATACCACCACGCACTGCACCGGCTCGGCTCTTCATAATAATGTGCTTTGTGTGTTGTGTGTGATATCCACACTTTACACACTGTAAGATAAACAGTGAGGAAATTGAAGAATAGTTCGGCTATGTTGAAACATAATATAGATGTACAAGGAGGAATTCTTAGTTAAAGCATACATTTACATGTGCTTTACAGTGTGGAACGTAACTAGCAACTATTATCTTCACTTATTCAGTTTACATAGTTTACAATACTTTGTACATGGAAGTATATACGAGAATTTTATTTCGTGGATCGAAAACATGATATCATCATTATTAAATATTTGCATTAAGTTTTAGCCTGTACTTGTCTGAGAGTAGGATAATAATGACTCCTGAGTTAATGCATGCAGTTATTACATCATATAATGGTCCAAGCTATTACTTTCACATTAATATACAACGAAGACTCTGCTTAAGACTGACATTAGTTACAAAATAAATACTAAGTAACTATGTACTAATATTCTGCCAAATCAATTTTACTTACAACGGGTATACTTAGGCTGTAATGTATTATTAGTGGTTGATTAAATTAGTCGTGTTGTAGATGCTGATTCTGCTGAACTACTGCTTGAAAAGGACTGATATGCTAATAGGATGACTTGTAATGAAACGAGTAACATGAATTGTTATCCAGCTGAAGAGTGTAATTTAGACAGTTGATTCAATTAAAGATGTTATGTAAAAAGGAGAAAGAATTATTATACAGATAGGGGACATCAGGTAGAAAGGTTTGTATAAAAGTATTAGGAATGCATTACTATCTCACTAATAAATAAGAAAAATCTGTGTTGCTTGGATTATTACTATTATTATTGCATTTTCATATTACTATGCTCATCGTGTACTGCTACTACATTCTGTGAATGCAATACTACTGCTAAGTAAAAATGTATGGGAATATTATTATAAGAATCGGATGATCTTATAGTTCAAGAATTGTATCTAACTACTAGTAGTACAGTAGTAATATTGAATCTCCTAATAGTAAAGTAAAAGATAGGACGGACACGATTGATTTTCATGCATTAGAATTACTTTGTCTCACTCACTCACAAGGCAGTGTTGTGTAATAATGTAATGCATCCATAATAATCCTACTTTGTTACTTTAGTAGAGAGAGAGAGCTTTGCAAGTTGCGTCTGTCTCTCTTTCTCACTTTTAGGTAGCTAAATAAGAAGTAGAAGTTAAGCTGAAATATGTACATGTACACAGACGAAGAGGAACATAACATTCTAGCACCAATACTCCTAGAAGTACACACTACACACATGCACACTTAAAAAGAGAGACATAGTCTTTTGATATGTAATAGTATTGTTGGATAAACAGCATACCAGAGAGAGAGAGAAGATAGAGTAAAAGGCAACAAAAAATTCATGGCTCGAGGCAATTTTTTTCTCAATTCCGGTAGCTCATTTCTTTTGAAATTTTTACGAGCTCCATTCCTTCCATTATATACAAGGTGCGTCCGTCCGCCTCGTCTTAAGCTATTGTGTTATGTTCTTGTGTGCTGTCTTAGAGATATAATGTAAATTCCCGTGTGTTGTGTATAGTATGTATATATGAGTATGTGTGTGGGGATATGTCGTATATGTAATTTTACAAAAGTTGTAGAGGTATGTTGTGTTAGTTGGTTTGGTGGAAAGTCTTGAGGAAAAGCTTAGGAGGAGAGTGAGAGGAGAATAACAGCAAGGCAAAAGCAAAGGCAGCTCAAGTCAGGATATGCTCCTCTCAAGGCGTTTTGTTCATCCATTCTTTGTTGAGTTGGCCATTATGTTGTTATATTAGTATTATATACTTGTACACAAGAAATCTCACTTGGCTTGCTTTGCTTTGCTTTACCTTGCCTGGCTCTGGCTCGACTCTTCTGGCGTGCCTTTTTCTTCTTCTTCTCTAACTCTACAGAAAATTCTCTTTACTTTGTATCACCACATCCACTCGCACTACCTTCATTTCATCCTCCCTGCATTTCTAGTTGTATTGTAGTAGTATGTGTGTAATGTAGGTATGTAGCAACCAGGTATGCCATGTAAAATGTAATCTAATGGCAAAGTACGTATAATTCATATGTACATACCTACATACTACATATATATGCATCACACGCATGTATTCATACACTAAAAGTTAAACTTGTATGTATAGGGAGTAATAACAGTCAGTGCATTGCAGTTGTTTTGTGTTGAAGCACTGTACTATACAATATACAGGTTTATCTGTATCAAGCCACTAGAAATGAATATTACTGTGTACACCACAAGTATGCGTCGCATACCTGTGTAGCTAAAGTAAACGTGCACAGATAGAAAATGTGTACTTGTATATATACGGTGTAAGTATGTACATAAGTAGTAAGTTGTCTTGTACATGGTTTAATCCAAGTGTTGTGTTATGTATTGCCTTAAAGCTTGTACTAGTGTATAAAGGAGTTTTATAATGTTGTATAGTCGTAGAGTAGAATTTGTGTATAGTTGATAATAGTAGTAAGGTAAGGTAGGTGCTTGGTGCAGTGTTAGCAGTGCGACGCTTCTCTCTATTATTGTGTAATGACATGGATGCTGAAGGGGCTCGTGAAAAAATGTTAACGAGTTCTGGAAGAATCATCATCATCATTATCATCATAAGAGAAAGAGAGAGAGAGAGAATAGAAGCAAAGGACGTAGCTGAGCTATACACTTGTACACAGGTACAATGTATTTATTTTGTGTATCTCTACGTGAACTCTGTACACTCGATACTCGAAGCTCTCTCTGTCAGCTCAAGAAAAGCATTTATGAATGCCTGGCTCGTAATAGTGGAGGATGATGGTAGTATTATACAAGATACACAAAGCAGACGTATTACATTTTACAGTGAAGAACATACCTATGTGTAGCAGGTGGATTACTAGGCAATGTAATGCAATGGCAATATTACATGAAACCAGAAAGGGGCCTTGAGTTTTATTATATAGGCAGTAGACTCTCCGAGAATGCTCTTCGCTTAAAGCTTTGTTATCAAATGCGGATTTTACTGCTGTTGCTGGTGTAAGTCCAGCTTATGCATGTTACGCCTAAATACATTTTTCTCTAATGATTTTGCTTCTGATGCTTTACATATTAATTTTTAAGCTTCGTTTTTACAGGTGACTGACGATTATGTGGATTTGCTTTATATTCAATTTGTGAATTGTTTGTGTTTTTACAGGATGGGAAACAAACATTGGTGTTATACTGCCGAGTCCATTTCTACCTGGATTCTTTACCCCAAAATTTGTAAGTGTTTTTTGTGCAAATCTTTGTTAACGCCCTGAACAATTGACAAAGCCCATAAAGTACTATAATGTTGTCCTCATTATCGTCGTAGTTTGGCTAGACACCTTTACTAGCTGTTGTGATTTGTATGTATTGAAATATCATGCGGAATAGGAATATCTTTATATGGCACATTTAGTAAATTCCATAACGCACCTCACGTTATCTCGTCAATTCTTGTCTATGAATGTGTAAAACTATATTATAGGAGTTGTAACTCACCTCGAGAGCATAAAACAGGTTCATAGCTCAGATTATATTATTATTGTGTGCAAAGTAAAGAAACTTCTACTTTGGTTCATAACTCACAAGGTGTAAATATTATAAACAAATGAAAATCCTCATCAAATGCCTTTTGGGTTAGGGTAGGTTCTATGTGTCTATTTTGACCTTACTAATGTGATAGACAGGTGCATGTAATTTATTAGGAAGTACAAAATACAACAACACAATAGAACACAAACAAAGATAATCATTAGGTATTCATAAATAATATCACGATACTGACGATACCCATACTAGGCCATTCGATTTCATTCACGATGTGTACGTGTACCGTACTTTTTATGTTTATGTAATGATATTTCCTTATCAAGTATACCTACTAGCTACTAAAACTTTTCAAATTTTTTAGTACCTAACATTAAGTGTTACTTATTATTGGTATGATTTATCCTTATGACATGAATTGGCCAGATTCGAAGAATAATTTTGCAGCACAATATGATATTACTTTGCATACACTTTCTAGGAGATGTTCATGAAACTTAAAACAAGTGTTTGTTTTTAAGAAGATACTATCTGTAGTCTTTATAATTATTTTAAAAAGTTAGCAAGATTTGTAGCTGATTTTGAAATGTATTTATTACTAATGGGTTGGGTTGTGTTGATTTTGCAGTGATGTCGTGTCTGTTCTACACTACTACCTCCAACTACGACAAAACCTGACCTCTGCTCCACGGTTTCCACCTGCGAGCATAGTTCAGCCGGTTGCTTTGGGATTTCAATGTGAGTTGGGTGACTGGCGACCGTGTCAAGAGAGTCCAAGATGGGCCCAAGGCTTGAACACCTCTCTTGGATCTTCTCTTACCCGGGCACATCAAGCCTTGGCTGGACTTGGGCAACATGCTGCACGGAATGCATTTATTCGGACAGTCATGCCACAGTACAATATGCATTTATTCGGCATGACTCTCCGAACCAAAGATGGAAAGGATGCTCCAGTCTGGATCGGGGTAGCTCCCAAAGGAATAGAGGTTTATCAGGCAAGTTTCAACTCATAAACACAATTTTTTAAATCAAAAGTCATTTTCACATTTTTAATACGATTGGTCTTATTTCTATATTAACAGAATGCGGTAGGATGTATGGAGATTCCCGAACAACCTAAACTTACTTTCCTTTGGGCAAACATTACAAAGCTTTATTTTGAGGTATGTCAATTTCATAGCTCACATTAACATTATAAAACGCTACTCATTAGAGTTGGAACAATTTAATGATACACAACCACACGTACTGAGTCCTAGTAAAAATGTCTAGAAATCTGTATTTAACTTGCACTGAAACAAGAACAACAGCTGAGGATTAGACAATTTATTGAATTTCTTATGTCCGCGTCAACTCAAATCAGGATCAGTTTATGACCCTGATCAATGCATTGAGCCGGATGGGCATGAGTACATTAAAACTTTATGCCTTCTGGAAGAAAAATAGTTGTATATGAATGTGTTATGGTAGGCAGACATCAGAAAAACCAAGCTATCCTTTTATATCGTGGCAGCTTTAGCTATATATTAAAATTATAATGCTTAGGAATATAATGTGTAGAAAAGAAGACCTATACTAGCTATGTATTCTGTATAATGTTTTGAATAGCTATGTGTATACTTGTATAGCCAAACAGGGTATGAGAATATGTACTGAAAGTATTACATAAGCAATCTTGACATCTTTTATGTATGTTTATAATACCACCATACCAGTTATAGTTGTAGTAGTGCGGATGATGCTTTCAGCAAGGAATTTTTTAGGTTAGCACCGGTTGAGCTGGGACTGAGATATGTTTAGGAATTTTGTGTATTAGTTGATAAGTAAGTGTGTATTGTTGTTGGAATGGATTGATAAGAGGAATGGTATCTGCTACTAATCTTCTAAAGCGTGTTTTTGTGTGCTTGTGTTTGTCACAGAGGAAGAAATTTGAGATTCGTGGGCGAGCATGTCCATGGGCTGGTTCAACACAGAAATTGTCATTCACAGCAGCCAGCGAGTCAGTCCCTCGTCACCTTCTACTTCTCTGTCGCTCTACACATCAATTCCACCTTTCCAATCACAAAATTCTGCTCACAGAGCTGACGACTGTGGCCAGTGTCCCTCATTCTCATAAACCATCCATGGGCAACAATAGTGGTGATACCAGTTGTAATTCGACACTCCTTAGTTCGTCAAGAAATGATGAGAAGATGCTGGATCTGTCTTTATGGGCTGATGGGCTTCTCCTGTCTGGTGAGTCAAGTGAGCACCAGCGAGTGTCTGTCATTAGCAATGCTTCTTCCAACACCACCTCGGGCATCGTTTCTGATCGAGTCTACAGCTTGGATGGCAGTGAAGGTAATGCCTCAACCGTCTCACTCACACTCAACTCTTTATATTCCCCTGTGTTATGCACATCCACTTTTTATGATAAACTCACACTAGTTATGCATATAGCTAAAACCTACTTTACTTCTTTGTATTAGTATCTCCTATATGATCTCCAACATTTTTACAATTAGAAGATACTACTGACGATAATAATATGAGTTTCAATCACCTTATCGTATAACATTACATTAATTTACTCATACGTTCATGAGCATGCATGAACATTATTATCTTTTTATGACAACACTGCACTCTGCCTATAATCCTTCTTATAGCCCCAAACACCAAAGACAATTATAATTACTGTCATGTAAACCAAAGACTGTACTTTCGACTTCATTCAAAATGAAACACTCTTTGAATAATGTAATATACAAACTGAACATAAGTTTACGTACGTATGTATTTTCCTTACAAAGAATTTTTCTAAACTGACTTGAATGAACCATTCGAAGCTTTGGAGATTTTGACTCGTGTTTGTATAGATAGACATACCTACGTATAGATCTTTTAACATGATGCCATGGCTCAAAGTGTGATTAAGAAAAAAATAAATGGGTATTACATGCTTATCGAAGATAAATGGGTGAGGATAGTGCATAACACATGTACATACGTGTATATACAAAAATACAGCCCATATGTATTTGACTTTGACCATTTTTTGTATAGCACTGTGAAATTTGTATATGAAGGATTGAGAGGTATGTAACGTATGTATACATGCATGTAGGGATTGTATAGAGCGGTATTATTTATCCTTCCAATTTTGAGTCGAATTGAGTTTTGTTTCATGTCTCTGTTGTTTCGTATGTATGTGATTATTGAATTGAGATGAATGTTGGAGACGCTGATGTTTGGTTTCTTTTGTTTTCGTGCTCGTGTAGAAGATTTGGACTTGCGAGAAATATCTGATTGCTGCACGGAGAGAACTCACAATACCAACAATTCGACATCCTTGGAATCGTTGAGCCAGAGGCATCCCCCACCACCGAGACCTCATCATTTGTCTAAAATTCAGTGCAACACTAGTAATTTGTCTGCAGCTGAAGATGAGGAGAGTGATGCGGCCAAGTTTTGGTACTGTGATTCTGACTGTGAAGATTGCGATGATGCTGGGCCATGTAGGTCATTGCTGGTACGAACTATCGGTGAAAAAAGTGTATGTGCTGGCCATTGTGAGTGCAATTCGTGTACGGCTGATGAGGACGAGATTGATGGACTCGAGTTGTGTTCCTCTGAGCTAGTCCAGCATCACACAAACACACCTTCGATGGCTAGTGAGTTGACTCTTAAGGCTGTTGATATTGCTGCTTCGACGACGCCGACTGCGACTGCGACAATCAAAACTGCGGACTCATTGTCGCTGAAAACTACGACTTCGACGGAAAGAACAACGAAGAAAAATAAAGACTTTGACATTTCAAAAGGGTCAAGTGGTGGGGGTAGTGGTTGTGGTGGTAGTGGGGAGGATGACACAGTGACAGGTTGTAAGATTATGCTAAAGGACAAGGATCAAGTACAAAAAAGCAACGAGAGGTTACACTGTGCAAAGATTGATGTGGGTTTGGAGAGTGAGGATGGGGATAACGGGGAAACATTGGAGCAAGAAGAGTATAAGCTGGACGACCATGTGTATGGTGAAATCTGTGAAGATCCAATTACTAACAATAAGACTGATGATAATGAAGAAAGACAGTATTCTACAATAGACGGTGACGATAGTGGTAGTAGTAGCACTAATGATAGGGTAAAAGTAAAAGCTCCCAAGCCCAAGCCTCGTTACAGCTGCATCAAGTCAATAGAGCCACAAAAACTGGGCTGTAAGTGCAGATCGAAGGAGAAGTGCACGAGTAGTGCGAGGGGAACGACAACGAGCACTGCTGGGACTACAGGGAATAACAAGAGCAACACGAAGTATGACAAGTCTGTCATTTCTGGAAAGGAATGCAAGAGAAGTTATAGTACAAATGTGATTGTGGCAAAAGAGAATGGACTCACTCCCAAAATTGCTTCTTTGAAATGTCTGAGAACCCAAAGGGCATCTCCTTGGGTTTCGTCTGCTGATGACAGGAAATGTAGCAATAACAAGCCAGACGGAGCCTTGCAGCACGGCAATTACGTAGAGTTTGGAGAAAAACTACAGCAAGGGCGTTATCCAAGTACAAGGACGGTGAGCGACAATTTTGATACAGATTCTGACTACGTACAATTACCACCCTTATTTCCTCGACCTTTACCTAAAAAACCAACTTCTTCTAAACTTTGGAAACTTGTGTCGAAAAATGGTCGCGGGGTTGACTCGCCCGACTCCGCATTGTCATCTCATCAACAATCTCATCAAACGAATCATGTCAGCACACTACCCCGAAGAAAATCCGAGTTTTGCTACAGCGTTCAAGACGAAACCGACAAACGCCCTGCATTACCCGTGCGGAACTTTAATAAAAATGTTTCCAAATCAACAACAGCTTTGAACAACATCGGAAACCGAAAACCGGAGCCACCACCCAAGCCTAGGAAATATCCCAGCTTATCTTCCGGTGAAGCCGTGGACGCTCGAATCATAGCGTCTAAGCCACAAATTCTTGTACAAACTGCGTATGCCACTCCAGCTCCAATCGTCATTCCAAGTCAAGCTCAGGTACTTTTCCGTGGCTCTAAAGTACCATTAGCAGGAACAGGAGGACCTTACCACATAACTCAACTGAGCTCCGCACCAATTCTCCAACATTCTCAAAGTGTGGACAACATCTACGATACAGTAGCTTGTGAAGAGCCTTTCGTGCCTACAGTCACACCACCATTACCACCTTATCCAAAAACCTCAGCACCAGTCATCATTCGACCCAACAATTACATTGACGTGCACGCCTCTTCAGTCAAGAACAAAACTGCTACAGCATTTACACAGCAAGGAGGAACAACAACAGCAACCTCCTCTTATCTCGGTGGACTGGGACTTGGAGCAGGAGGAAAAAACATTGGGAACAGATGTGGTAGCGTCCCAAACAATCTAAATAATTTTCTTATTGGATTGCAGAATCTCAAACCACTTTCCAGAGCTCCGATCGTACACCCTGGGGCTACAAGTTGTTTGTCACTGAGCTCAGCAACAAATCCTGCTAATGCAGGATGCTTTACTACATCCACGGGCACACTGCCGTGTTCTATGACACCTGGAAATGCAAATGCGATGAATATGAGCTTGTCCCTTCCTATGACAATGACAAATCAACAACAACCGACCAACTCCACTCCAACCTCAGGCCCTGGCTCAAGATTCACGACCGTGTACACGAGTCAACTCTCCCGATCCCAAATTCAGCAATTCAAGGCACAACTCTACTCGGACATGGACTACGTAATTTTCCCACCGAAAGATCCTCGAGTGAGTCAACAAGAATATTTCGACTCGAAGAGTCTGAGCTACACGACAATGTCCTCGAGTACAAACAGCAATCCCATGTTAAGCAACGCGTGTGCCTACCAAATGAACGACATCCCTCCGCCATATCTTCCTCCCCCACCTCCATATCCCATGTCTGTGCAAAGTGCAAGTGTCCCTGCTTCGGCTGTTGCTTCTACTGCTCCTCCTCCGACAGTCGCACCCCGACACAAGATTTCAAGTGCGACTACTTCCGCTGCCACTTCCAAACCGGCTCTTCATCCATCCGCAATGACAACGAGTAATCATAGTGTTGCAACTACCACTTCCTCAGCACCGTACTATCACACGTCTTACCAGTCTCTGTACAATGTGGGTTCAAACATTTCTCAATGCTCGTCATCTCAGTATGGCTACTATGCTGGAGTGAGTAGTGTTGGCGGTGGAAGTAATGCTGGACATGGACTCAATGCAGAGAACCTTCAACGATTTCTCTCCACCCAAAGCCTAGCTGGAAGCAATACGTCAACCCCAATTTATTACCCAAGCTCGACTCAGTCTGCCCCACCACTTCCACCGTATAAAAATACAAGTCAAGTTTTAATCGAGAATGGGATGCGTAAAGCTGTGCAGCTCATGAATAGTCGAGCGACCAGCGAGGAAAGAATGCGAATGAAATTATGTCGCTCCGAGGAATCCCTGTACTCTCATCCAACCAAAGACACAGAGGAGAAATTACAAGCAATGTATAATCTACCTCCACCTCCTCCATACAATAATCGTGGACAGGTGAGAAATTTTTCTTTCAAACATATTGATCATCATTCTTCATTATCCACATAAATTATTAGGCACCTACATAAAGAACCTTCATTCAGCAAATGCAATTAACGTATAGCTATTTCTAGTATAATATTTATAGCTATATTTTAAGCTTTAGAAATCATACGGATTCAAATATTTCATCTGTCAAATTAGTACTTTAAACATTTATAGAAGTATATACACCATTTTCGTGATAATCGTTAAACCATGAATTTTTATACATGTATTTTTGATATTATTCAAAAATAGTAAAATTTTGTACAATTTTTGCAGATTATTTCACCAAGTGAATTGGATTTGGCTACACTTCGAGCTCGATGTACAGCTATGGAGCTTCCTTTACTCCGAGCTCTTTGCAGCGATGGTGCTCTTTTAACGCAAACAAAACCCAGAACGAAAATTCGACCTACTGCTCATGCACATCCAAAACTAGCTCCGAAACAACTTTCTTTACCAATGAAACCTCCGAAACCCGCACCGTTAACTCCGCCGAAACCAGTTCCCCAACAGAGAAAAACTTAATTACACTTATGATGTTATATCACATAAAATTATAATTTAAAGAAGAATAATGAGCTTGTCAATAGCTCAGCAAATATTATAAACTACATACATACCTTACCTACTCTAGAATTTAATCGGCTGTATTAATTTAATCTTACTTAGCAATCCCACCTTATAGAAAACTTAGAAAGTATTTACTCAGCCAGTGGATTTGAAATCTACAAGAAGCATGAAATGTAGACAAGTACCAGGTTCATATTTACAACTTACAAGCTTTAAAAAACTATACACATAATATTATAAATATAAACTGTTCACGATTATCACTGGTATAAAGTTCTTGTTATAAAACTAACTTTGTACCTACTGTTAGTAATTCAAACTACAAACAGTTGCCTCTATACATGTATCATGTACTTTTACTTATGATAAACTTAGAAATTAAATTATACATAGGATTTTTTTAATTAAGGTAAGGTTGTTGTTGTGTAGCCTTCCTTGCTAAACCTTATTGTTTGTAACACAGTAGCCAGCCAGTATAGTTAAGTGTAATGTAGTAAAAAATATTTTGGCTGTAGAACAATGTACTAGTATGTAGAGTAATACAAAGACTATAGATTTATCAGAATGTGTATTGTATAGTACTATAAAAGAATAGCAAGTTAAACGTATAGAAATATTTGGTTAGTAGAAATATATCACAACAAAATATTAGTACTGGCTTGGATTAAGATAGAAACACTTTTGTATAGAGATTACTATGAATAATAATAATAATACAATTAAGAAGAACAGACTTACATTTAGACTTTATATAGGACTCAAATGATGTATATATATTATGTAAAATGTATTAATGTAAATATTATACATAAAAAACAAAGATAATTGTACATAAAAGGTGGATGTGGATGGAACTGGAACAAACATACGAATATTATTATTATGTAGGATATAGCACATAGTTTTATTATGTAGCTAATTAGTTAGTTAACTTTTTACAGTTGCCAGTTTATTTAGCAGGCTGCTAATAGAATTGATAGACATATATGGACGGCATTATGTATACAAAACACACACGATGTATATCTAGATTATAGGTACATACTTTTAGATAGAGATGAATATAAAAAAGTGAAATATTATACATTATAGTTATCGTAGTAATTGTATACTTCGATAAGATGAATGCAAAGAAGAAATTAATTGTTAAGGAGTAATGATAATAATAAGGAAGGACAGTGACGAAACGACTACGTTAGGTTTAGTTAGAGTTTTACTGGACATTGTATTATAATTACTAAATGTGTCTGAATAACAAGAGATGGAATAATGATAATATTATTACTAACTATTGGAATGTGTTCAAAACATGAGCACACGACATTAATTCCCACCTGAAGTTGTTTCACATGAAGGAACAATCAAAACGTTAACATGATTTTATGTAATGTGTGTATTGTTCTTTGTTCTGTGGCCATACAAATATTTTACTTGTTATTGTTGTTACCCCTTATACTTAAACAATGTTCTTGCGTTTCACTTTCAAAAAATTCTTCCTTACCATTTATGTTTTTTGGGGGATGGTGATTTTTCTTAATTTTAATAATTATTTTGAATTCAGGCCACTACAAAATTAGGCAGTCGAGTCGATATTTTGTACATTATAAGGAGTAAGATTTTAGTATAGAAAATGTAAGTGCTTTACGAGTTTACTTTTACTACACTTACTCACACCAATAGCATTATTAATGGAATAGAAGTAATTACATTATGTAGTATGCACGTAATAATATGGAAGATAAAATTGTGGACAACTACTGATTTTTGTTCCATCATGAATGAATTACAATTGCACGTCTCTTCTGGTGGCACATAATGAAGTGCACAGAAAAATTTGTCTCTTATGGGTATTTATCACTATGTTCTTATATATAGCGCTAATCATGATAATATCATAATTATATGCATGACTAGTATTTTTAAAACTGCATGGGAGAGTTCTCGTGTGGTATTTCATTTTTGTTGTTGAACGTGTTGTGTACTGCTGTAGACAATCAAGTCAATAAGAATAGCTAGCTGAGCAAATAATGTAGGTATGTTATAATTATATTATATAGTACTGCATGTAAAATTAATTAGAATTTTAGTGTGTGTACTAATATTAGAATTTTCTGTAGAAATTCAAAATATTCCAACAAACTCAGGTGAATGCGGTATTTGAAAAGTTGAAAAGTAGATTAGATCTTGATTCAACAAACTGAAACAAATAAAACAGTTTGTCCACTCTGTCAAAGATGAATGAGAATTGTTAGCCAAAAAGAAACCCGTTATTGTTACTATTATTCTTTTGCAAACATTGAAACTATCACTGCTACTATACTACTACTACATGCGATTCGTTTCGTTTATTCCCTATACATGAAATATTTAAGATACGATTTTACTTAAAAACAAAACATATGCATGCATGAGTGAGAATTTTCTTTGCTTTGCTTTTGTTTTTGTAATGCCACAAATAACACTTCAACGTACGTACAAATTAATTACTAATAATTCTCCTAAATATTACATTAAATATTGAATATCGAACTTTCCGAAGTTAATATAGTGTCCACACAAAATATACAGTACACTTTGCTCAACTCTATTCGTGTAAATATGAATTTAATGAATTAATCAAACTTTAACTACCTACAAATACAGTAATGTTATTGACTAGGTGAAATTAAGTGAGTAATGATGATGAACTGTTAATGTTAAGTGCACTCACGAGTAATGGAATTTAATAAGTTAAGTTATGGACGGACTGTATTAAAACTGGATTATTAATGTAATGTGTACACATAATAGGATGAACTATTCTGATCATAATGTCATATAATACAAACAACATTATTACTTAATGTCTCTATATAGTTCATTGTAAGATTAAGACAAAACTATTGTAAGTAAATTTCAGCTTATACTTAAATATTAAGGATCGAAGCCAACACGAAAGATGCTAGGTATTTACTGGTTTTCTCATTGAAACTAAGAATGACATGAATGCTGTTAAATGCTTTTTGTGCGTTAAATACTTTTTCCGCGTATATGAAGGAAAAATACCTCAATAAAAACTTTAAAGAAGTTAACTGACGAATTGATCTATTTACTTTGCATTGAATTATTGAGTAAAGATAAGCCTATATCATTTATTGCATTATTTTTGACTTTTAGACATTAAGAATTTTCTTAATTATTGTTTCAGTATGACAATAGAATTAACATCAAAAACTAAATTAGCTAGCATGATTGGGATAAGTGTATTAAGTTTAAAAGCAAATTAATATTTTAGCTCATACCGCAACAACGCTAAAGGCACTCGATTCTTTCTTCTATGGGCAATATTGACCAATTGGGGGACGCTTCTGTATTCGACAACCAATTAAAATCGTCCACTGCATCATACCTAAAAAATAGCGCCCCAAAATTATTAAATGGACTATTATACGCTAATTGAAATCTGTAAAGCTGTTAGCTAATCGTCCCAAAATAATATTAGTTACCTTTCCAAATCATCTGCGATACCTGCCAATGCGTGCAGTGCGGAGGACCTGGGATGTTTCCAAAAGTATGGAGCAAAACGAATACCATGGCAGTCTTCAATAATGGCTCTGGAACTTACACGAAGATAAATGTTCACATTTTCAGAAGAATGTGTTCTTAATTGTTGACAGCAAAGAAACAATGTAGAATCTTTGCAGTTTTCCAGAAAAATTGACGTTCTCACAGGACCACCTAATGAAAGGATAAACAGGATAATTTTACAGAAAATGTACTAAGCTTTGCTTAAAAAGAAGTAGACATATCTCTATATTATATACAACTGAAAATCAATTTGTTTGCTTTTACTTACATATCACTTTACAGTTGCTTATATTTTTAATACGTACTGTCGAAGGACTTCCGCATAATGTTACTGTACAGCCTTTCAAATTTCTAATCATCACGTCATTTCCGTTTAATTTATCTTCATCAAATGTCACTTTATCTTCTTCTAAGTCTTCAATAGTAAAGAAGTTAGCATCCAACTGTCAACATAATAATAAGAGGTTATGCTTATGGATGAATGATTTTTTTAAACATTATTTATTAACGTCGATGTATAGTATACCTTCTTCATATCAGCAGAACTGATTTCCTTTAGCTTTTCTGGCTTCTCTTCCGGGTCTGCGACACTAATAATTTTCGGTTTAACAGTCGATTTGAAGCCAAATTTTTTCTTCGGTAGCAACAAAACTTCTTTTTCCTTCAAAAGCTTTTCTAGATCTCGGATGTCATTTTGTCGAACCTTAAAGATTACAAACAATTATATATTATTACTATAATTACGTTCATTTATTTCTTAGGTCACAATAACGTCAATATTATGAGGGGGCACGGCAAAGTAAGCCAATTCAGCTTACTTTGCCGTGGACTAGGTAGACCCTTCTTAGGTATTGGCTTAGCTAATACCAATGCTAATTTATAGTAAATTCCAAACATATTATCTACATAAATAATGGATATTACAGACTTAACAGTGAGAAAGAGTCGATTATGAACAGAAAAGGCAGATTGGTTACTGGTCTAGTAGCTACTACTATTATAATATAATTAATTCAACCGATATTTTTTCTTCAACCATATATTATATGGTTGAAGAAATCGGTGGTTATATTATAGATTTAAATATTAATATTAACATTTGAAAGATACAGTTATTAATATGATGTACTAATATTTTACTCTATTTATCCTATAAAACATTCATACAATCAATAAATTAATAAAAATACAACAGTAAAAAATACATTACCTTGACTGAGTACGAAGGAAGATATATTATTGCATCATGAAGGCTTTTATTCAATTTTTGTATATCTTCGGATACTGAAGTTAATTCGTCATTGATATTCAACGTATCTGGAAGTAAACTTTCAATCCGGTTTATAATCTTTCCCTTTTTCGTTGTGAAATCGGAGATAAATTCTTCCGCTAGTTTGCTTTGCTTACTCACTTCATTCATTTTGATAGCTACGATTTGGAGACTACAGAGACAACTACGAGCACGTCAATACTAAACGTGTCTTAATATTGTTTCTCACTAATTACAATGGTTACACGGGTTGCCTTGCTTGTTGTCGAATTGTAAAAATATTGACAACACTACACTTAAGATTGTATATCAACTAATAACCATTTACAGTAAAAGGGGGTGTTTGATTTTTACAAAATCTTCTCTATCAGATTTTATTCATTTCCTGTATCTTTTTTTTGTTGTAGACGCTTTTCAATTGATTGCTTTAGAATTTCCATATCCTTACGTCTGGAGGCTTCAGTTTGACCGAAGTTCGATACCTGCAATTTAAGTAGGGTAAAATATTAATATTATTATTATTAATAATAATCGCATTTAATCGCAGATATCATACTCCTCATACCTTCCTTTTGTATTCTTCGGAAGGGGCCGTGAGATTAAGAAGAATATATCCTGTTCCCGTTGCTGCCAACAGGTACATCAACGATTTAACATACAGAGGGCCTTTCGACATTAGGCTACGTGTTTTCAAGAACAAGACAAACGTTATTATTCGAATTCGTATTAGGTATTCAATGTCTGTCAGCTGTGGTCCGTTTGATGTTTGAATACTTATGATCCAGGATTTTTAGTTTCCTCCCACGCTTGACGATCCGCAATTTCAGTCGTATCGCTTTTATTAAAAGTTTTCCCAATAGTGTAATATGCAGTTAAAGCCCACGGTGCCCAACCTTCAACCTTTTGCCGATAATCTGTAAACCATAATAGCAAAATATTATTTTAACACTAAAATGATAAAAACCGAGAGCGGAGCACTACGTACTACGTAGTATGACCGTCATACTACAGAAGTTGACAGTACAAGTATTCACCATTCACAACATTTATTCAAGCGACATGATTCGAAACTCACATTTTTGGAACCGATGTTCATAAAATGTGCACAGAAGGCTTTAAATGGGTTAAAAATAAAATTACTTACCCCTAGATGTGTTCATACGCTTCCAAAAATAATATGCGACACCAAAAGTAGCAACTTCTAGAACAACCACCCCCGTAACTGTTTTGCCGAGTATCCTTCCTAACGATGTTTTTTTCGGGAACTTGCGCATTTCAATGAAACTGAAAACAGTAATTGATTTTTCCTTTAATCATCACGTTCACTTATGTCAATTACTTTCAAAAAACAAATAATATTACGAATTATACGAATCAAATCAAAACTTATTTTCTTTATTACCTTTTTTGGTCTCCAAATGAGCGGATTGTACGAACAATTCATATTTCCCTCTTTCAGATTAGTCAAGCTTTAGCATGGCGCAATTCAATTTCATGTTTCATGAATGAATGGACTCAGATTATTGATTTAAGGTGGGGTTTTAGTCAATGAATTACATGGGATTTCCTACTCCGTCATAGTCGAGATAACTCCATTAAACTTGA
>JAQFYB010001845.1:0-28907 GCA_034694085.1 Pogonognathellus longicornis
GACAATTGGTCTTATTTAAAAATTTTGTGTATGGCAAATTGACAATGATATAATACTGTTCCCTTCCGCTCGGGTTACTATTCACAGCTTGTTGAGATTTTAACACATTTTACTTTACATTAAATATTAGACGCACAAAGTATTTATTAATCAATAATAATATTCTCCATAATGAGATCAAATTCCACAGGTGTGCATATTAAATACTACCTAGTCATAATGTAAATCAGCAGAATTTATTTATATTATTCCTGGCATTGATATTCAAATTCCACATCCTTAAAATTTGCAAGGATATGGTTGTATATTAATGTCATATCTATACTTAATCATTTAGAGGTTAAGGCTGATCTAAAATTCAACAAATTGTTTTCGTACTTGTACATTATTTATTACGAAAGTAAAGATTTTTATTCAGTGTACCTCTAACTTTACGAGTTACAAAACTTGTCTATAAATACATACAAAATAGTTTTTTGCCAGCCAATTTTATTTAGAACTGGATTTTTAATATTTTGAGTTTATACTAGTTAATATTTTTTAACTAGGTAATATGTAATTAAATATATAATAATAACTAATTCAGTAATTAGTACTAATTAAGAAGTTCCATTCAAATGTCACCCCAGATTATTATTTTGTTTTTTGTTTTCACCTCCTTGTTTTGTAATTCTCAACAAGAAGAATGCACCCAAGTCCTTGAGGTATATACATGCTACCTAGTATTTTCATAAATCATTCCTACAGTTTTAAAGGGAAATTAATTTCAGATGAATTACATTCAATCTCAATCTCAAGTTTATTAAAATGTCTACATTTGTGTTGAGCAGTGTAGCTGGTGGCAAAGTATAATTGAAGGATGTCCCAAACCTATTCCCTGTATAGCCACAACTGAGATATCTGCGGAGAGTGAAGAAACAACTACCGAATATTATGTCGAACCTACAACAACGGAACCAACAACAACGACAACGGAAACTCCAAAAACGACCTTGCTCATTGAAACTCCATCGGTTGATAGTGAAACAACGGCACGGTATAATGGGTCCGATTCCAACCTAGGAACACCTAACAAAGAAGGTTAGGGGAAATAATTTTATACAAATTCTCTGTTCAGAGTTCGATCGAATCCAGTGGGAAAGGAGTTAGTTTTTGGCACTGGATACTGGGAAAAATGGGAAAATAGGGAGGAAATGATAAAATTATGCTTTTGTAATATATCCAAATTCAAATCCCCAATTGGAGATTGAATATTTATTTGTTTTTCTCCTTTTATCCCAATTTTTCCTAGTGTGAAGTTATCGGATTGTTACTTTTTTATTCAATTCTCAATTTTCCCATTTCCCTATGGGAAGGTGATTAGATACTGCTTTTATTGTTCTTAGATTTTCCTACACTCTGGCAATAATCGTATTATTTAAATAAAAACGACAATAATATTTTATAGTGTGATTATTCATGTTATGTATGAAGGTGTTTGCAAGAGTAATAATTTTGGCACATCTTTTCGTTGACATGCAAATAGTTATTTATTATTAAGATTTCAATTATATTCAGCTATGAAAGGAGAGGAAATTCGAACATATTTTTAAATTTAGACGGACATGTGAAATGCTATCAATGTTCAAGTACTCAAAAAGGCTGCACAAGTGACTGGCGGAAGATGACCTTTCTTACTTGTCCACTTGCGGATGACAAATGCGTCAAAATATCACATACACATGAAAGTGAGTGAAAAAAATGCAATGATATGAAAAAAATTCGCAATGTACTTGTCATTCTATTTTTATTTGCCTAAGACATTTTTTGTGATACACATTATGCATAGGATAAATGATAATAATTTATGATGAATTAACGTAATATATAAAATGGCAAATAGATGATGATATGGTAATGAGGAACTGCCTAAGTCTGGTACATGGTGCTCCTGATGATAATTCAAAAGGATGTCGCACAGTTGCCAGAAACGAGAGCTTGGATTATACTGACAATAACACGTAAGTTGTATTCATAACTTTATCCGTTCACAACAATTTCATTACAAATATGAATATAGGTATGAGTGTTACATTATTGAATCATTCAAATTGCATTATGCATAAAGTTATTGTCAAACATTTCCTTATATAACTACAAATAATTCTACACGATTTCAAATTCACATTTCCTGTTTTGCTGTACATGTGTCCTAGAAAATTTTTGCGTATTATAATTAACGATTTAT
This sequence comes from Pogonognathellus longicornis, assembly GCA_034694085.1. NCBI lineage: Eukaryota > Metazoa > Arthropoda > Collembola > Entomobryomorpha > Tomoceridae > Pogonognathellus > Pogonognathellus longicornis. Next base: position 2,228 of record JAQFYB010001845.1, read on the forward strand.
TATTCTCAAGCTGCCTATTAACCGTGGAGCTACTTCATTTTAATTTTATTTACAAGATGTATATAATAACTTATTATTAGCTTATAATACCTTGGGTTTTGTACTTCTTATTCCTACTTCAATTAATTTGAAACAAAACTATATTTGTTAAGATAAAAAGTCTGAAATCATAAACGTGTTTGGCCAGTAATCTGCATTTTTAAAAGTTATCAGCTATTATTATTATTGTTATTTCAGGACCAACATGGGAAACGTCACATGGTGTTTTTGCCAACGAGACTTTTGTAATGATAGCTCGAGACCAGATATCTATTTTAATTTTCTTTCTATGATTATCTTAACCATTTATTTCTTTATGTCTATCTAATTTTATTATGTTTCCCCCATGTAGACAATTTTTAAAAGCTTGATTTTGAGAAAATTTGTAAATACCACTCTGAAATATAATTGCTACCCTTTGTCTGTCATCATTTAAAGAGATTTATGATTGCTTAATAAACGTGAAAGACGAATGCCTACATAAAAGTTGAATTTGTATGCTCTGAGTTGGTGTTACACGCTTTGATTTTGATTGCTCAATACGCAGTAACCTAGGTAATATGTTTAATACACCTTCCATTAATTTTTCAACTAGGTATGTAGGTATTAGGTAACTATAATAACTAGGTACCATAGTTGTCTCATTTCCATCATTCCATCTGTTTTCGGAATGTAATATTTACTTTTGACATGTCATGCTATTGGAATTGGAAACAAACGTGTTCTATAGCATTACGTGAGTACAGGTGCGTGCACAGGATCATAAGTTGGGGGTACACAGCAAGGTTTTATACAGAAATGAGTTATTGGAATTGCAAAATTTGAATATGAGGTACAATTGTGTCCATAATAGTGCTTTGCAGTGCAGTCAATTAAATAGGGCAAAGCCAACTTAAAATTTATAAAATTTGTGTGCAGTGATAATTTTTTTTCTAAATTTTTGAGCTTTTATAGCAAAAAAGATTAATTTGTGACATAATAATCGCATTCTGGGGGAAATGAAAGACGATTAAACGATTCAAAGAACCCATAAATAGGGAAAATAAGTTATTTGCATCCAAATTCGCTATCTCTAGCAAATTACACTCTTATTGTGCCCCGTCATTTTTCTAGTGAACCCCTGCTTAGATCAACTACTATTCTACTATTGTTCTAGAGGAAGTTGCTCCCCTGGAGAACTGGCGTTTCGTCTGTTAAATATGATGCACCTATTTGTGTAAAAATAATTTTTGTCTAATTCTAAACTGACTAAATTAGATGAAATAAAATGTATTTTCCCATTTACATTTACACAGTCAAGCTGAGTGTCTGTGAACTGATTTAGCAATAAAATGCTTTTATAATATATTTTGCAAAATAATACATGTTGGATAGGAAATAACTGGTGGTGGTTTGACATTATAATACATTGGGCAACATAAGATAGGATGGAGAAACTAAATCAAATTACAACGCTTCTTTTGAAGACATGTGTCTGCAGCATTGCGTGCTGTAGAAATACGGTGAAAAAATATCAGCTTCTCAATATCCATAATATTGAGAAAATATTTATTTCGAATTAGAAAATAGTTTTGGAGTACCATAATTACATCAGTTTGTTAACCTATATTTTGTTAACTATTTAAAAATAATAAAATGTGTAGTTTTTCAGGGCACTAATTGATCTTAAATAACATTTTTGCCTGAATTATATGATATTTTTGTAAAAAATGTACATATTTATGGGATTTTTAGCATATTATTATAATATTCGTGAAAATAAACACCTTTACTTGTCTAACCTGTCTGTCTATAATATCCTGGCTTTGTTCATGATTCATGATTCATGAAAGAAGCATTTAGCTGAAAATGTAATCCTACATGTCCTACAATACAGAGCAAAAGGTTGCGACTCCAACTTTATAGACCCAACGGCAAGAGGGAAAATGATATTCTTAAAAAGAGTTCTAGAGCTATTACTTTCACATCTAAATAAAAACAAGCTATAGAATAGAATTTTGTTTTCAGTACAGGTCAAATGTCAAAGTTGAACGTGTGATTATGGATTAATGTGTAAGTTAATTTTTTTTATTGCAAACAAACTGACTTTATGAGATAGACGATGTATTTATAATCAGGTCACAGGTAATTGTATTTAGTATTTATAACCAACGCGGTACTGGATTCCAAGATTCCAAGTCCAACTGTAAATGTTGAATGTGTGCGGAGATAGCTTACAAACAACATAAAGCTGAAAGCGTCCTGGCAAAGAAAGGGCCATGTTTATTTTTGGCCTTTCAATTCGGTTCTAGAGTGCAAAATATGATAGAGAATTTAAATGTTTGTTTTTAAAAATTGCTCAAATATCAGAGTGTATAAATAAATAATAATAATTTTATTAATCAGAGAACATATAAATAAATTATATGTTTTGATTAGTGACTTATAGTGTCTTCATATTTTAATTAATTTGCTGATTGCAAAAAGTTCGTTGACCAGATCTTGGTTGTTGGAGTCGGAAAAACTATTTATAATCAGGAATAAATTTAATTATGAACCAAGGTAGTATAGTTAAAATATATTCAATATTGAATTACATCTCTGACATCTGATAGTTTAGGAATTTAAAAAAAAAATCACATCTCTTAGTCTAACTATCATAGTTTGGGCGCTAGACAATTGAGCCGACTTCAGATTTTTAGTCAAAGATTAAAATTGTCCAAAGCCAAGATCTGGGAGATAGCTTATAGTTTGGAATTTTGGAATCTAACTGTTGTAGTCAAAAGTGCTGTAAAAAGTAAAGATCCCGAATTTTGAATCTATTCTCCATTCCGGAGTAATCATTTAATTTGTAAAAAACTACTTGACTTTTTTTACAGATAAAATTATTTCTCCGGATCGGAGGATAAATTCAAAATTCGGGCTCTTCACTTTTGAAGCTAGATTATTGCTCTTTCATAATGTGGTTTTAGTTTTTAGAAAAAATGAAAACTGTAGACCCGATTCTGTTTTTTGTGGAAAAACCGAAAAAAACATCAAGTTCTACTCTACAGTTTTCACTTTTTTGAAAAACTAAAAACACATTATGAAAGAGCAAAAATCTAGCTTCAAAATTAAATAGGCCCGAATTTTGCCCGTTTATTTAAGACTTGAATTTGATTATTGATTCCCAAAAATTAATATTTGGATAAACCGATATTTACAGTTTCAATTTAATTGCTCGATTAAAAATGGATGAGGAAGAGGACGCATCTAAAAGAAGACCTATTAGATACCAATCCCGCAATGCACAGTTTAAATTAGAAGCAATCAAGTTCAGTGAAACATCTTCTATATCACAAGCAAGTAAGCATTTTAACGTGGATCGCAAAAGCATACGAGAATGGAAAAAGAAGCGTTTTGAACTGGAAGGTAATGCACAATAAATATTATATGACAAAATGCCATACTTATATTATTCTCTATATATCAACTTTTTATGGTTAATTTACCTACCTACAAAAGATTAAATCGCCTTGCCTGAATTTCAGTCTATTATACTATTGTATTCTATCATAATATGTATACATTTACCTAAGTATGATTTAATAGCAGTCAATTTTTCAGTTGAATCTAACTGAAATATTTCCTTGTTGCTGAAGTGCGATAAAAATTATAATGACTGATGTTGGATTTAAATCACAGTAGATTACATGAAACTTCTGTGTTTATTGATAGAGTCAGTTTAGACAATTAATAACTTTTCAATGTCTCCGGCTTAAGATTGTCCGTCCTCCTTCATAATATATTAGATTACAGCAAGCTGTACTTATGTACAGCTACAGATTGCAAGTCCCAACCCTCCCCCCCCCAACTCTCAACGTTGTACTCTGGTCAGATTTGAAAGTCGGGTTGAATTGGGTCTAGTTAGTTAACTACAAGGCACTTAAACAAATAAATTAGCACCCATCGATTCTTTGATTATCAGAGCGTCGATTGATGTACTAACTGACTTTACTACTCCTCGTATTCATAGTTTAATAAATTATTAAAAATGAGGAATAGTAAAGTTAATTTGTACACCAATCGACGCTCTCTGATAATCAAAGAATGGATGGATTCTAATATTATTTATTTGAGTGCATTAGTTAACTCACCAAACCCAACTAAACCCGACTTTCAAATCTGGCCAGTCTACAACGTTGAGAGTATTGGGCTGCGTGCAAACTGTTCATTCATAAGTAACAGTAATAAGTACAGCTTGATCGTAATCTAAATATTATGCTCACTTTAATTATAAATGGGCAAACAATACACTAACAAGAATGAGTAAAATTGTGGTACAAGTTAGCTTTTTGTTTACTCAGTTTTGTGAAAGTCAAGTCCACAAACCGAAAATGTCAGAAAATGAGGAAACATTCTTACCGATAATACGAGGCAAATATCAGTCTCACTCAATTGCTTTCAAATTAGAAGCAGTGAAGTACAGCGAAGAAAATTCGATCTGTAAAACAAGTAAAAAGTTTAATGTGTCACGAAGCACTATAAGGGAGTGGAAAAGAAGTCGAACTCAATTAGAAGGTAATTGTAAATTCCAATTCCAATAGTGCAATTTTCCAATTTTATTGACCTTGAAATAGTTTGCATTGATTGTAAATGAAATAAAAAGAGATTTTAACTTTCAATCAGCTATTGTAAATTGTAATTTTAATCATTTTTATTACACCTTCAAACTCCTAAACCAGTGTTTATTATTTTTGTAATGTTGTGACAATTGGTCAGCTACTGAAACGATATTTTGAAGATCAAATTGAAATTACCTTTAAAAATATCAATGTTATTCCTACTATCTATCCTACTATATCAATAAACACGGTATGCATTTTTGCGGTGTCAAGTAGTGATAATTAAATTATTATTCTTTTAGTCTTACGTTTCATCGTTTCATTCATATTTTAATTCCCTGTTCTGATCTTTTAGAAATGGTGCAATCTGAAACGTTCAAAGATCGATTAAGAATCACAAAACGTTCAGTGGAAAAATGTGCAGAAGAAAGGAAAAATAGGACTCGTGAAAAAGCTGATGACGAAGTATTAAATGTACCAGCCGCGGACGATCCAGATGAAGTGTAAATATAAAATTAAACAATAAACGTATCCAACATTTTTTATGTACATTTGTTCAGTTTCTGATTTGTTATTTTCTATTTTATTCCAGGTTTAACGTCATCGATTCCTACAATAACGGAAATGAATATTGTGCCAATTGTGCAATATTACTCGCAACTGGAAAAATAGCGTGTTTAAAGTGTCATGACCCTTTCATAGAGGATCAAAGTGATATTCAGATAACGGATGCTCTTGCTTTAGTTTTTGAAATAGAATGGAATGATTTTTTCATTAGAATTCAAAATGAATATGAAAGAAAAGAAAAAAATAGTCATTCCGGCAGTACAAAATGTGAAATAGTTTTGTGCAAAAACTGTGCTTCAGTTTTAGACGATATCTACACTTCGTATTGCAGTTTCACAAAATTAATGCACCAGAAATCGTTAATAAAACTTGCCAAAAAATATCGTAATCTTCAGAGTGAACCTCATGATAAAAGTTTTCAACCAGTGGACGACACTCCTGAAGAAGCAAATTCTACTCAGGATCAAAATGACTTATTCCAAGACTTTCATTTTGAAGAAGACATTGCAATGTCTGATCATGAAACAAAACAAGACATTAAATGCGATACTAGTCGACTGGGCGGAGAGGACGATGATGTTATGTCTCCTGTTGTGTCTGATGTGGAAAATGCAAAACGTTTGGTCATTAAATTGGATAAGTTGCCCCGCCATGAATTACCCAGTAGGAAATATAAAGGGAAAATAAAATATAAAAAATCAAGTAAGTTAGTGATTGTTTTTTGTAGTTTTTATTTATACCAAAAAATGCTGCATTGACTAACTAATCGCTTTATTGGTATTGTTTTTACTTTCTTCAGAAAAAATAGCCACAAGGGACGTGTCAAAACCAGAAAAGCCAAAATACGAGTGCAATGATTGTGGTAAAACTTTCTCGTTGAAAACACAATTAAATCTTCATTCCAGAATTCATCGACCTACTGTAATTAGAGTGGCGAAACCAAAAAAAGGATCTTTCCCGTGTTATAAATGTGGGAAGGTGTTGAAAGATGCTAGATATGTACGAAAACATGAAAGGCTTGTGCACGGTAATCATACAGCAAAATGTGAAAAATGCGACAAAATGATGAAAAATGCTGCTACACTGCGTTATCACCTGAAAACAGTTCATGCCAGTGAAGACGAAAGGGAAAAACAGAAAATTTGTTGCAATATCTGTGGCAAAAAACTGTTTGCAACTACCTTGAAATATCATATGGTTAGTCACACGAAAGTCAAAGAACAATTCAATTGTGACAAATGTGAAAAAGTATTTAATTCTCTGGAAAGACTTCAGTATCACAAAGAAGCTCACTATAGTACAACGGTTTATAATTGCAAAGAGTGTGGAAAAGGATTCCCTATCGAACAGTACATGAAGGAGCACATTGAAAGATATCACAATACGACGAAGCCTTATGGATGTGACGAATGTCCAAAGAGATTCAAGACTAAGCGACTGATAACGATGCACAAAGCAACTCATTCAGCAATCAAAGAATTCGTTTGTGAGGAATGTGGAAAGGCTTGCTCGAGTCAGACTCACCTGAACCAACATTTACAATGTCATCGTGATGAAGAATTAGGACCCGATGCCTTTAGATGTCCAGATTGTTCAAAATCCTTCAAAAACCGATTTTGTCTACGATCCCATCAAATACGTTCTCATCGAACTGATTTAGTTGCTGGAAAGCGAATATTCTCTTGTTCCATTTGTGGGAAAAGTTTGTACGATGAAAGAAACCTAAAAAAACACATAGAAGCGGTTCACAGTGATAAACCACGAAGTGAACCAAGAAAAGTCAATGAAGACATTAATGTTCTACAGTATTCAATGCTGCCGATGACATTGCCAATCAATTTACACAATACACATTTTTAAAACATTGTACTAACGGTTTTGCACGCTCTTTTTGAGTTGATAAATAAGGTTAGAATAGAACATTTTATCCAACTCCAAACCATTACTCGGTACTGGGTTACTAATTTAAGTTTTGTAACGGGTTTTGGATAAAATTACATTTCATAACATTGGTTTATGGAGAGTAATGCCCTTGAGCCTGAGTTACCTACTTATTATTACCCTGATTTATATGTTAGTGGCTACTGTGCTCTGGTGGCACACCTACCATGGCATACAGGGGTCGATACTTATAAACGAAAACTGAAAAGTAAGTACTCACATATTTAAATCTCTACTAGACTGTGCCTTTTAAACGAATGTATATGAAGGTAAACAATAAGACAAAAATAATGATTTTTACACCCATCAATGTTCATTATTATTATAGTCTGATTTTTAGTAGTAGGCGTAAAGTACTCTGAAATCGCTAATATCAAAACTGAGAGGTTAGAGTCTTAGATTATCAATTGAAGCTTAAATCTATAGCTTCAATTAGTCTAAAAAAGATAAATATTCAAATCCTCAACGCTACGCTAGCCCTAGCCAGCTTACCTAGCAGAAAAAATTACGTCTATTTTTAAAAATCAGACTAACTATAATATTTGTTTAGAGACACGGAGCGAATAGGAATAGGGTATAGAGGTACAGGTACAAGAAAAGATGCAATGTAAGTTATAAAATTAAAATTATTGAATGTCAATGATGCTCAGTTCGATTACGTGTAATCAGTCTCTCCCTTTCAATCGATCAGTTAGGCCTAACGGGCGATAACTAATGAGTAGGGTAGTCGTTACATTAGGCCGGAAAAATTCGTTAGTATCAAAGATAATTTTTACGCGATGCGATATTATCAAAACTCTAATTTGCAATGGGTGATTTGAGTAATTTGGGATGCTGAATTCGAAAAAAAAAGATTTAATAAAAAATCGAAATACTCGTACACTCTTTCCGAAAAACCTTACCAAATCTCGCAAAAAAATTATTCAGTGGCAATTTTGGATGCCGAACTCGAAAAATAAAAAGGATTTAAAAGAAATCGAAACATTCGTTTCGAGTTGTTTATGAAAAACCTTACCACAACTTGCATTAAAAATGATTGAATGGTAATTTCCATTCAATCAAATTGCTGTTTACAAATAATCTGACCAAATTTTAATGTTAGTTTAAATTGCCAGTACTTAATTGACATTCAAAGCTAAAACAAAATGGATCCCAACTTTTAATCATCGTATTACACTTTAATATAAATTGTTAACATTAAGTAAGATTACTATGCCGTTGCGGCTATGCTAACAATAAGGGGTGGCAACAGCCGGCACCCGCTGCGCTGTTGCGACTTGCGAGCGAGGTCTGGGCTTCGTTCGTTCGTGTCTCTTGGCCGGTAGAGCTATACTGGTATACTTGGTTCGGTGGAATATCTCCTTGAGATAACGATTATACCAAAAAATTGACGCCTTCACCCGGGCAAAATTAATGCGGTAGCGGTCTGGTCAATCCTCAAAAATAGTACTCTTCCCAAAAAGTGGAATCGTAGGCCGATGTGTTCTAACAGTTAGGGCCAACTTCCTTAGCTGATAGAGCTAGCTCAATCCAAAGAGAAATAGAAAATAATAAAAAATCTGTCTGTAGTAAACACATTGATTTCTCTGATTGAGGTTACAATTCAGTTTCACCGACTAAATATGGACCATTTTTCATGGAAATCATGGCGTTGATGTACTACGTTGAAAAAACTGGTTTAAGAAAAGGGATGTATTCTGTCTTGGTGGACAGCATCTTAAACTTAAGGCCTTCAAAAACATGTCTAATTGATGATTAGAAGCAACATCTGAAAAGATGAAATTGCAACCCCCATGGGGTAAAATCTCGTACAGCGTTTGAAATCTGGCGTTTTTGGAACTCTCTATACCTGACCATTAATAATGTATTTTGGAAGGAATAATACCACTGGTTTTATTTTTGAAAATATAAAATTGAAATACCTTCAGTTAGATGAAATTTTTGGTTTCCAGATAATAGTCGGTCATGTTTAATTCGTTTATTCTCACTACACAATCATTCAGTTAGCGCCTTATTCTGCTTAATTCGAAATCGGGAAATACATAAGTCTCCGTTGTTGCCCAACGTTCATCGAATGTCAATGTCAAACACCTTAACCATTCAATTTTATATGTCACCACGCCAGCTCAGTTAAATGATCTATAGCTTCTTGGGATTCTGGGCGTTGTAGAATTTGGATGTTGTTTTTAAAATTCGTTCAAAACTCTCTAACAGATCTATTTGTTTAACCACGTTTCTGGCCGCCAAGTGTAGACGGTAAACATGACAATGTACTCTGTACAATTTTGTTTTGTCATTAAGTAAATCTTCTGACAGAATGACCCCTAGGCCATTCTCGGAACCGGAGAACACGCTCACTCCGTCTGTTGTGAGCGCAACTAAATTAGATTCGGAACAAACAAGCAGGAATAAAATTATGAACACTTCCTCTTTGGGAATGAAATTGGGATTTGAAATCTTCCTATTGAATTGTGAGACTAAATTGGATTTCATTTTGTATACTTACTGGACCGTTTGTGGGACAAAGGAATTTTCAACACCTAAGTTCGAAATGGTGTCTCGGCTTCTCACTTTCTGGAATCATTCAAATCGTATAAATTTATATTTCATCTCAATTATTATTTTTTATTTAAATTACTTCTTGGGTAAGACAAATTAACGTGAAATGACTCATGTCTGAAGATTGACAAATTTCACTATTACAATACACTGCCTAAAGGTATGGCAAGTTTATCAGACTTTGGTACTAAAGTCACTCTAGAGATAAAATATATTTGTTAATTAAGACAAATGATATTGAAACTCGAAACTCAAATAGACCAATTACACATACTTTGATAGCTTTTCAGAAAATTAAAGCAGATCCGATAACGATCAATAAGCAAAAACTATTTTCTGCAGCTTTATTCTAATTAGTTATCTTTATTAACAAAGCCAAGGCACGTGGACAACATAAACCCCGAAAAGATAGGTATAGATAATTAGTCTAATAAAAACTACATTAATGATTGTTGGAATGTATTACCCTACATACTTTAGTCTACGCTTAAAAACGATTATGCTTGTCATCCATAACTATGAATAATTTCGGAGAAGTAGCCAAATGCCCTATTTCTCTGATTTCCCCAAAATAAAGAGACAATTCCAGTAGATGGGTTTGTGCATGGTCTGACTCCGTCAAGAAATTAGGTATGGTATATTTATGACGAGAGCAGTGGTATGCTTTTAAATAGAAATTACCTACCTTACCGTTTCTTTGTAGCCAAATGCATTGTTCCTCCCTGTTTTGTAGAATTACATTTGACTAGAAATAACAATTCTAAAATCTAGCAGACGAAATAAAAATTCTAAAATCGAATTAATACAAAATAATTAAATAAGTTTAAATTGCTGTAATGACAACGGTAGTTATTACGGCATCGATATTATATAGGTCTAAATTCTTCAAGTTCCCTTTGCATCGACAGAGAATTTTCAAATTGTGTTAAAATTGTTCATTACTCAATTCTCGACCAAGAATGTATTAAACAGACGTTCGCAGTCGTTGGTAACAGAGAGAATTAAACATTGCCAATTTTATGAACAAACAATTTACCAACATGCAGCATGGTAAGGTCGCCAAGTCTGCACTGTGTGCTCCTGCTAAATGTCAAATGTGACTGTAGTATTGTCTTATTACTTGATTGATTAATTGTGTCAAAGTACAAATTACATCAATAATTAACTATTACTACCTCCTGTATATAAATTTAAGCGATTAAATTTAATTTAATAAAGCGAATAAATAAGCCGGGAATAGTTTTAAAGGCTGTTACTTTTCATTTACTATTAAAGTTATTCTGTGTTCGAATAAAGTGTTCGAAGAGACACAGGTAAGTGAGAACGATGATTGCCGTTTGAAGGAATCTCAAAGACTGATTTATTTAGTTACAAGAAAGTCAAATGAAAACTTAATTGAAATTATTATTGACACACGACATGCGAAAGCAACAATGTGCAAACAGACGCACAATCATTGCATGAAATAAGCACACAAAAGACATCCGGATGATATGCGGAGGTATATACCAAATACTAGAATATAATAGGTAGGGTTAAAAAGCTCATAAACCTACATCAAATCAAACACATCACGCAGCAATATTATAGAATACATTCACCTTGCATGACAATTACAATGCGTAATAAAATCTTAACCAACAAATGTGTAGTTATATAGGATAAAAGAACAATCTAATGGATTTTAACATTTACTTCCCGTCCATGCAGATGAATCCCATAGAAGAATTCATGATTTTAAGAAAATACTAAACAAATTTTTTCAATCATGTTTTCAAAAACTCCTAATTCGTTCTTTGATGTCGTAAAATCCGGTTATTTATCGCAAACTGGTATCGCCTTATGTTTCCTGGATCATGCAATAATTACTTAAATTAGATTATACTTAGATTAAATCAGCATTGTATTCATGTACTTGCCAAATACTTGAGCACATGTTTCGCCGCTTTTCAGTGTTTTTCCTCATAGCATTTGAAATATCTGCTCAAATTGTTTACTGGAAAGGAAATATCAGGGCGCTTGCACCTACTTATAAAAAGTTGCCCACCTATTAGCTGTTGATAGGGCAAGTTAGGGTCATGTTTCTGTCTGGTTCCAAGCTGTGGATATGTATTACTGGTGTGAGATTTATGGAATAATCCTATTGTTTGTACGGGTGACTCAGGCTTGATTATGTAACTGGCTAGAAAACAGGAAGAGTGAGTGGATCCTATGTGGTACTGAATGCGACTGCCCCTTGTGGAGAGTTAGAAATGCATGATGCCCTTTCCGACAGCGTGTTTGTTGGCCCGAGTGTCCAAGTGACTTATGACAAATAATCGAGTTCCTTAGAGAAATCAGGATACGGTTTACGGTGTACTATTTTGATGGAGCAATTTATTCTATTTCTGCTAGGTCAATTTATATCAGTCTAAACAACAGATTATACACAATTAGCATTGGCCTTAAGAGACACATTAATTAAGCATAGCATTTTATATATAGAATTGATACATTTTAAACGAATACATTTCTTTCAACGCAATGCAATACGATTGACCATATATAATGAAATGACACCGAATTAAATTAACTGATACAATTGTGTTACCCTTCAGTGTTAAGAATCTTGATAAGTTGACAGGTAATGGTTCAGAATGTCTCGATGCTCGACAGTTGACTGGACAAATGACACTGGACGACGTGACGACAGAGAATGTTGAGGCAGGAAACAAACTGAGACTGTCCGTTCAAATATTAGGACACAACCGTTAAGGTCAATTGAGAGTGTGGTGGGCACTGTGACTGACATATAAATGGGATCGCAAAATAATGTGTACGTAATTGTGCTTTAAATGAGTTAGTCTTGTTCAAAGTTCTGTTCAGAATTGTTTTGTGCATTGATTCCAAGGGTTTGAACATCATTACAGGCATGTTGTCGTCTTCCCATCTCGATTGAAAACTTAGTTTTCCTTTTGGGTTGTAAAAGTAAGTTCCCACATCGTTTCCTAAGAATGTGTATTCTTATCTACGCATTATGGCAAAAGAAAACAGATTCTCGTTTCCAGGGGCGTACAAAACGTCGGGTAGTTTTTCAATTCTTTTCCATTCATCTCCAATTAACGTAATTACCATTGCTCCTTTTCCTAAGCACGGTTCTTTTCTTGTGGAGTTTTTCACCGTGCGAGACCTTTCGTGTGGTTTGTAATTCATGAACCATCTTTTTGAACCTGTACAGTGGGCATTTGCACCTATTTCGCAGTACCAGATAACGAAACTTACAGACATTGTTTCCGTAATCAAGTCATTCTGCTGGTGTTTTTTATGAATTTCATCTTTCAAAGTTTTGTCTAAATTCTTGTGCATTACCTTTGAATGTGAATACCATGCAGATTTTGTTGGGAATGATACGCCACATTTGCATATATCGTTTGCTAAATTAGAAGCAGACGGACAAAATAAATTGTAGATGGCATCAATTGCTCATTATTGCCATTAATAAACGTTTTGTTTGTTGATACTCGTAGATCGGTCGCCGGACAATCTCCCCCCCCCCCTATGAGTCATTTGTGATTGATTTTTAGGACCCTTACCCCCTACATATATTACTCTACATATTATCCCCTATACATAATATTATTATATACAACAATATTTTCTCACCTTGAAACTCTGTACGTGTACCCACCATATAATATATACCTTACACAACTGTATTGAGAATCAAGAATTATGAAAATTATGATTGTTACTTTCCAGTTTCCAGTTCACCTGTAGATATCAAGTATATGTTATGTTATAATAAATGTATGAAATTATTCATGGTATTATACTCTTTTGATCATACGACCTTATTTAGGCATCAATGATATTAATAATAATGATAATATTCTTCCGTATATGTACCTATATACTTTACACAATATAATAATATAAAGTTGAACATCTACCATTATATATTTATAACTGTCAAGCTTCAAACATGTAGCCATAGCCAATTAAACAGAACCACTCAAACGATTGACGTTGAACTTTTTATCGATTTAATAACAGGGCCTAGAAATATTATTACCTCAAACAATATTTATTTAGCAAACAATATTTATTAGTATTAGTTTACGGTGGTCTATTGAATTCTTGACAACTTGCATGAGAGTTTAGTTTTAGTGTTGAAATATTGTTTCATTGATATAGATGCCACAAATGGTATAATACATATATAATACAATAGCAGTATTCCATATTTTAATTGAGGCAGTTATATTAGCCGTCCACGATCATGCTTCATGTGTTTATGATAGCCGCAGCAAAACTGTATTCAAAACTATTTGGAAACACAGGAGTAAGTGTTTTTGAATTTGCATTTCCACCCAAAAAATGTGGTACTCAGATAATTTGTGAAGTGACAAGTCGGAAGTGGAAGAAATTAATATTCTATCTGGGATTCGTGAATGTGGTGCTGATAATGATGTTTGATGCGTACATTCTACGGAAAATATGGGATACGTCATCGTCACCAAAGAAGATTGTAAACATGGTTTTGGTAATCATAGGGTTCGTTCCGGCGGCTCACGCCTTCATTTGTATGTTGACAATACTGAGAGATATCAATGAAGTACCCTACCTCATTAATTTCGTTGCAAAGGCTGACGCCTTGTTAGACTGTAAGTTACTTAACACAGCAGTGTCGTTGATAAGAAAAATGTTATTAGAACGTAACACAATTTACCGATCTAATGTGAAAATATTATGCTATTTCTTACTAGAACCTTATTATGTCTTTTCACATGAGATCGACAAATCCAATAGCATTTTCTCACTATATAATTTTGCAAATCTTCCAGCACTTTTTTAATACAGATTATCATAGCTACAATGGGGAAAGTGCTTTAAGTATGCTATAAAGTATGCTGTATTTCATACATAGGTATGCAATAAAATATTTCAACCCGGATTAACCTGCAATACAAATGTAGTGATTTCAACTTTCTGTACCTCTATAAATATAATTTGCCGTTCATTAACTGATTAATAATTGCTTTTTTCCACATTTCCTGAATACTATTTTCTTCAACTTTTAGTTTGTATTTAAAGTCAAAATATTTGTAACTGAATTTTGAACAAATTAAAATTGAAAAGGAAATTTTTCCATACTTGTATGCGATAGCTAACTACTATAATCCGAAACCGAACATTTTTTTCCCTTATGGGTTTGGATTTTTTGGATAATTTCGGTTTCGGTTCGGTTGATTTCTGTTCCAAAAATTATGGTTAATTCGTCTACAAATCCTTTATTAGAACTGCCTCTCTAACATAGTTGGGCAAATTACTTGGTATTGTAATTACAAATTGCATTACAATTACATTGCTAGCATACTGCAACAAATTACATATCATTACGTGTAATTTGTAATTTAATTATATTTAATCAAAAATTACAAATATTTGCCCAACTATGTTCTTTAGACATTGTTTTTGTAAAAGTTCTTC
Organism: Pogonognathellus longicornis; assembly: GCA_034694085.1. Taxonomy (NCBI): domain Eukaryota; kingdom Metazoa; phylum Arthropoda; class Collembola; order Entomobryomorpha; family Tomoceridae; genus Pogonognathellus; species Pogonognathellus longicornis. The sequence goes on from JAQFYB010001845.1 coordinate 17,386, forward strand.
ACCATTATGCAGCATTGGCGTAAATATTCAATTGCATTGCGTAAACTCTATTAATAAGGAAAAAGTGAGCTAAAATTGACAATTTCTATATCGTTTCTTTTTTCGGTTTGATTATATGGTTTTCAAAATCTTCATATAATTTCGCTTTCGGTTTCAATTTTTTTGGTTTACGTTTGGTTTCAAAACACCGAGAATATTTATGTACCTATTGCATATTTACATTCACAGTGATTTTCAAAGTTTCGAAATTTAACCAACGAAAAATTTGTATAGCCGGTCAATGTTAACATTCCAACCTTATATACTACCTAAATACATAATATTATCTAGTTTTTATGTTATACAGATCAATATTTTGCATTTTGCATGTAGACAGATGTTTTGTACCTATTTACCTCTATATACATAAAAATAGACGCACCCCGTACTATGATGACACTATACTAATTGTAAAGGTATTTTAATTTATCGAAAAGGTGTAATTATAATGCTCTGTTTGAAATAACGTGTTAAGGTATATTCAAAGAAGAAAGAAAGAAAATTAAACCAAGTGGTTCGTATGGGGCAACTGGCATCGGTCTTTATTTCACTGTGCTGGGAATGGTGCACAATGGAATCGTATTCTTATTTATAGTAGTATTCGCAAAAAACGCTGTGTTTCGTATTTACTTGGCTACTTTATTTGGATACCCCGAATCTTACTCAGAGTATTTATCATTTCGATTGATTACTGCGGTTTGGGTATCATTGGTGGCTGCTCAGCTCATAAGCGCCTTGGCATTGTATTTCATAGCCTCCGTCGTCTTCGCTCAAATATTGAAATTCTGGCTGTCCTTTCTACACAAAATTGGAACTCAAGGAAGACGGGCCCGAAAAGCATACAGAATATTATCGATAATGTCTCAGTCGGTAAATTACCACATGAATTTGCAGATATCTTTCCTTCTATTCGCAGGGCAAATTCTACTCACCACCAGTCTCTTCGGGACCATCAAATTGTACCGAGATGTTCCAATGCCATCTTTTTTAATGTTTCCTTTGGTGGCAGTAATTGTTATTGGCGTTATTTCAGGCTTAATTCCACAAGGAGCAATGATTAACACAAAGTCAGAGGAAATTCTCTACAGATGGAGAAATTCGCCAAACAAGTATTTGCGTATGTATGGACAAAGTTGCAAGCCACTGAGAATGGAGTGTAGGCCATTTTTTTACTTTGAGGTGTCCACAACGTTCAACTTCATCCAAATAGCTTTACAAAACACAATTGACTTAATTATATCAATTCATTAAAGATCAGGATATCAAAAACCCAAGGTTTTTTTTGTCAACACCCACTGCGTACTGCGGTATACCATAATATTTTAAGTGCCAACATTTTGTTACATCTGATGTATCCGAACGATGAGAAGTCATGAAAGTAAGGCAATAAAATAAAACACTATATTGTAGGTTATAATACAAATAATGTGTATGATCTGTTCCTATTTGTATGTAATTTTTGAAAAATGCTTTATACTATTAAGTAGAAAATTTTTATAGCAGGTATATATAGTTAGGGAGTTCAAGTTTGATAATAGTGTATAGATTTCAAAAGTACTGCTGTTTCTACATAAATTGGCTGATAATGCATAAATTAAGTAAATTAAATTTATTTTTGTGCTACTACTTGACATCCATCTTCAAAAAAATGTGCATACGCTTTTTAATATTAATTACTAAAATTAATAGTAAATAGTAACACATCTATGGTAAAAGAGCTATCCAATTGCTATGATAGCAGAAAATAATTAAATTTCATAATCTTTAGCAGCACTGTTTACCATAGTACCGTAGATGTAAATAATCTTTTTTAATGTAATTGGGTATATCTCTTTACGAATTTTCCAGAGTGAAGTTTGTGGCAGGACTGGTTTTTATTTAAGAGTAATATCCAGTTGTCAATGTCAGTGTTACTCCATTAGTTTTGATGTATGCATATTCAGTATGAAAATAATGTTAAATCAAAACATATCGGAAAAACTAGTTCTCTATTAACCTATTTATTACAAAAGTGAATAAATTCAACATAGTAGTAAGCACGTACACTTATTGCCAGACATTATTAAAAAAGGAAATATTAATTTCAGCAATTGTCTATAAAATTATAATTAATGGAAAATGAAGACGTAAAATGTATGTAATTTGGAACAAAACATGTTCCCAAAAAAAGCAAATGTATAACACTACGTAGTACAGTAGAAGAATGTTGATTAGTTTTGTTAAAGAGGCACTATGAGAAAAATGTTGATAGAAATTGGCTAAAATAATATAATATTATACAGTGTAACTGTGTCCAATTATAATGTGGTGTTCAATGGGTCACCTATATACCCAAAAGGAACCTTGAATAAATCCTTACTTATTTACTTACGTAGTACAGTAGAAGGTATAATATACATTGATCCTACTGAATATATACATGGTACCGATTTGTCAAATAAATTAGGTATAAGTATTTACAATCACGGACGTAGCCAGGATTTGGTTTCAGGGGGCAAGATTAAAACATGCGGTAGAAAGTTACTCATTATCGCTCGGAACGAGAAAAATTTGAGAAAAGTTGGGCAAAAATAATCATATCCATTGAATAAAATCGTTAAATTCTAATCAGATGTTCATTTTTTCCGGATGTTGGGGGTGAGGCAATAACCCTATTGCCTTCCCCTGGCTATGCCAGTGTCTACAATTATTACAAATGATGATGTATGTACATAATGTACAGTACAGTAAAACCTCTTTAAGGAGGGGTTCTGGATTATTAGCGGGAATAGAAAATGGCGTAACTTTTCAATCCAACTGACATGCAATTGTAGATATATTATAACAGAGAAAGATTTATGATCCTTACATCTACTCATTTAGTTATATACATACTATATTAGTACTTATACTTTGAGAGAGAAAAATAAATGTTCGTGGCTATGGTGTTTTGGGTAATTCCTGTCAGTTTGATCTTAGATCTTCCATTCCACGAACTTTTGGCACACTTGGGTAATTGGTACCTTTAGTGTACTAATTGATTACACATTTTTATACAAAAACAAAAATTTTGTCAAAAATTGCCAGCAGAAATGCAATTCAGATATAAGCATAAAGCAAAATAAGAATGTGTAATTTGGGAGAATATATTATATTTAAACATACCTACCTCACTCAATAAAAGTAAGTGCACATTTATTATACTAATATATAAAATTCACACTAACACAATCCATTACATAGCCAATTATACCAATCAATGTTACACATGCGTTAAATTAAAAGTCAAACAATCCATAATAGCTTAGAGCATCGAGCAACTGAGGTACTCTAGTACCTACATAACCAACAAATGCTGTTAGACAGATCAGGGCAGTCAGAGTCAGTATCAAGTCACAACTCAAGTCTCAAACATCAAATGTCTTGAGAAATCAAATTCCAGTTTTTTGACATTTGCAGAACATAAAATGAATATTCGAAGCTCGTACACGTGCAATTACACAACACTCTGTGTTAAGTTGGCAAGACATGACATATAAGATATAAGAAACAAGAAGTCCTTGAACGAGAGCTTAAAAATTATTTTCTCATATTTACTAATTCACAATATATTATACAAACTTTTCTACTATTTGACATAATACGTAGGTATATGATGTTGGTACAGCATATCATATGTATACACATAGATACGCGTACACTACACAATAATAAAAATGATTGCGATATTGTGATACGAGCCAAACATAACCACCGAGTGGCTTCAGTAATCCAGGTTTTTTCACTTTTTTCAGGAAGAAAATCAAGATATGAACACATCAAGGCAAGGCCTAGTTTTTACCTCATGGAGTATGTGAACAAATTACTAAACATAATTTTCTTCCCACGACCAGATCCTCATTAACAAGCGTGAGACGACAAACTACTTGTATTTTCTATTAAAAAATAAAATGTTTTTAGCTCAATCCCCCATACCAAAAATGTTGTTTGAATCATATCATTTGATTAGTATAGATTTGATTGTAGGCAACAAATGTTTGCAATTCAAGTTTTCCTCGTTGATTAATATACTAACGTCAAATTGCATTGCCATTATAATCAATGGCTATTTGTAAAATTACAGTGGTTTCGTGCTACATCGTTCTATTTTGTATTTTAGGTGTAAACTCTCAAGAAACAGAAGGAAATAATCAAAATGATTCCAAGTGGACCAATATTTTGCATTTGGACAAAGGGGTTCAATTGCAATGGGATAACAGTGACCCAGAATGGCTAACTATGGAAATGAGTGGTCCTGTAAAGGGATACGTAGCTCTAGGATTTTCTCCCAATGGAGCAATGAAAGGAAGTGATATTGTCATGGGATGGGTGGATTCTGATGGACAACCTCAGCTTTTGGTAAATAAAATATGAAATATTAGTCTATAAAATCATTTTAAACAAAAACTTTTTTTTAAATTATTGTCACTTAATATTCTCAATATTAAACAATTTTTAAAGGATTTACACGCAGTAGGAAATATAGCTCCGATTGTAGACGACTCTCAAGACTATGAATTGATATCTGGAAAAGAAGAAGATGGACGAACAATAATAGTTTTTCGTCGAAAGTGGAATACATGCGACGAAGACCATGATATGGTCTTAGGAGTAAGTTACCATTATTATATTACAACAAATTTTTATTATGCTGTAAAAATAATTAAATACTTATGCATCCAAATTGAAATAAAAATAATTAAAACGTTAGAATGAGACCTCTCGGTTGATTTGGGCCATTCACGATGAAGATCCTGTGGATAAAAAACCCAAGTATCACAAAGAACACAGAGGCGTCAAAAGAACGTTCATTCGCAGTAAAGTCAAACATTCTTTGTTCCCTGATGAATCATCAGACTCCGATCCTTCAATTGAATACTGGGATGTTCGAATGGATCAGGTATAGATTCAATCAATGGAGATCTTCTCAATATATCAAATATACCTACACTTATAAAATTTTTTATTATTTTTCATTCTTGAATATTTTCAGAATATCATCGATGCTGAAGATGACATTTACTTTTGCAAAATTGCAAAGTTTCCAGCAAGCAATAAAAAGCAACATTTAATTGGGGTATAAACAAATATATTGTCTCTTCTTCTACTGCATTTTACACAAATAAACAGACTATTTCATGTAAATTGGAAAAATAGCGAATAATGTGTTACTGACAATATTAACTGTAAATAATATTCTGTTTTTTGTGACAGTATCGTCCTTTGTTACAAAAAGGAAACGAATTTAGCATTCATCACATAATTCTGTATGAGTGTCAAGTGCCAGCAACAGCTGGAGGAACTGCTGCAATATTTGAAGAATACTCTAATCAGAAAGGTGGACGTTGCTACACTCCAAATATGCCTCCAGAATGGGGTGTTTATTGCACAGTTATTCCCATTTTATGGACTGCTGGATCAGAAGGTAAAAATCAACACAAAGCCAAAGAAATATTTTTTGCTTTGTTATGAGATTTTCAGTGATATTCACAATAAAAAATTGGTCGTTATGTTCTTTTGAATAGGAAATATGTTTCCGTCTAATGTGGGAAATCCATTGGGGGAGGAACATGGAGGAGCCACGTTCTTCATGTTTGAAATTCATTATGACAACCCAGGACTTAAAGCTTGTACTTACATATAATTTAGACAAATGAACAAACTATAAATTTCGTTTATTTAATAAGAATCAAGAATGTTATTCTTTTTATTGTCTCAGTTGTGGACAGCTCAGGATTCCGTCTTTTCTATACGGACACTTTAAGAGAACATGACGCTGCTTCCCTACTTGTTGGCACAAAAGTTTCTCCTTTCCATGTTGTACCTCAATATCAGCCTTCATTTAAAACTTTAGGCTACTGTACTGGTGAATGTACCGCAAAGGTACTTATACAATTATTATAATCTTTTATCATTTAACAAAAAAATCCATAATTTTTTTATTTTTCAAGGCCGTATCAAGGGAGGTCAACTCTCTCCCCCTAAATTACTATTAAATGTACACTAGATATTTCGCCAATTTCGGGCTTTTTTGTTTCAAAGATGTTTTCATAATATAGGATATTATCCTTTTTATACATTTGCACCCCCTTCCAATATCAAATTCTGTATACAATCATGTTTTTTAATTTATTTCAGGCAATTCCTGCAGAAGGATTAACAATCACGACAGTTCTTCTTCATGCTCACCGATTCGGTAGAAAAATAACACTTCGACATATCCGAAATGGTACAGAACTTCCACCCATAGCTCAAGAAACCCATTATGACTTTGATTACCAACAAAGTCGAGTTATAAGTCCGACAAGGAAATTACTGCCTGGAGATGAGCTTATCACTGAATGTGTATACGACACTACCAAAAAGTCAAAACCCTCTTTTGTAAATACCAGATATGTATTTTCTATTTTATAATATTATTCATTATTTTACAATTAACTTTTTTACAATTTTTTTAATATTATTTATAGGGTGGACTTGGAACACGTGATGAAATGTGCATGTCATTCATTTCGTATTATCCGAAGATAGAATTAGCCGAATGTAAAACTCAACAAGAATTTCAATCGTTTTTGGATGGTTTGGGAGTCGAAAGTGTTGAGGGTGATATTTTAAAGGAAATAGACATGCCCTATAAACCAAGGTACCATCAGTCACGGCACGGAAGTTTAAAGACATTTTTTTTCAATATATAATTGCATTTTAAATTTTAATTGTCATTTTTTTTACTATGTAGAGCTGACCAAACCATTGACTACAACGACAACCCGTGGTATCTTTCCAACAGCACTTACGCAGATCCCCTTAATGCTTTAGATGCTATGACAATTGTAGACTCTCCATCACGTTGGCCAACAGTTGGAGACTTGATTAAAACAGAAATTGATTGGGTGAAGGACGGAAAGAGTATTGAGAAGAAGTGGCTTGAAGGAGACCAATATGCATTTTGTACTGGATACTCCAAAAAAAGAATTCATTTAGATGTACCTACCCAAAATATATAACTTTATTTTCATATGATTATTTGTTAATTATCTGTCAAATATTCATTCTTAGTTTCTATACTGAGGTAAACTTATAAAAATGTGTTGCTTTACAGAATTACATTGTAAAGTTTCCAAAATATCGGAAATATGTTGAACCTGCAGCTCCTCAATGCATTTCAAAGCCACGTGAGCAAGGCAAGAAAAAATAGTGAAAAGGCATACCTAACAATTAATTAAATAAGTCGCAATTCGCAATATATGATGTACCTAATGATTTGAAGTTAGTTTATAACTTGAATTTGAACAACGTTATAATTCATGGGTTGTAAGTACCTTATTTTAAAAAAATGTAAATTTTGTATTATAATTTTTTCAGGCTTCTTGAGTGCAAACGTAGCGCTTTATTCATCACCAACTCCCTTGATGGTTGTACTCTGTCTCTCTTGTCTTTTGGTAAAAATGATCCATTCATAGTGTTTTACAGAACTTTTCAACTTGCAATCAATATGATTAACCCTTAAATTGGCCTGAGTTTTGTGTAACAAATATTCAAAAGTTTAAATTAATCTATGCAATTATAGGAAACTTTAAGTACAAATAAAATCTCTTTCCATGTTCATGTAGCAGACTATTACAGATAAAACCTACTCATTTCGATTCATACACAGAATTCATACATATATACTAACCAATGCAACTATACTATAGACCATAGGTAAGGACTTCAGTAAATCCCAAGTACTGTCCGGACGATCCAAATATACATAAAATGAACGAGTGGTTGAATTAGACAACTGACCATTATACACCAGTTTTGCACACTTTTAGTTTTTGTCAGTTGGAAACGATTTTAAAATTTTAATGTAAAATCAATTTTCTTCTAGATAAATAATAGTGGAATCAATTCTCAGGAATCACGAGAAAAAGAAAGGGAAATAGTGCAATGTTCGTGCATTCGGAACTAGTACAAAGAATTATAATTTAAAGAGGGTAAAAATCTTTTTTTAAATTATATTTGTATAATATGACGGTTTTAACCCAACCTTTCGGTATGCAGATACAAATTGTTTGTACACCAATGCCAACTATGAAAAGTCTAAAATAATTATTTTGAACACAATCAACTCCAATCTGTTAAGATACGATAGTATTGTTTTTTAACACTAAAAACAAGACAACTTAATTTATTATAGCATTTGTGCAAAGATAACTATACAAATAGGTTTTAATGATGAAATGATAAATGAGAATTAACAAGTAAGTAATAAATATCACTTATAGTATTTGTATATATAGGTATAAAAGTGTACATGTAAATACTGCTATGCATTCATAACGCAATTAAACTGCATTCGTTAAACCTTAACCCCAAATTGCAGGAGAATATCTTCGAGAACCCAATGGCCTTGTTGGGTCAATTGGTGAAGCAGCCATTTGAAACACTCCCAAAGTTCTAACAAAACAAGAATGAATCAAGAATGAAATTATTTGAACTTGGTCAAATATAAACTTTAATCTTTTATTGTCTTCTTACTGATTATTGATACTTCCCATGACGATCGTATTTGGCTGCCCACAAGTGCATTGTCCATTTTTGTAAGCATTAAATGACTGACAATGGCAAATGGGATGGGCATAGGGATAGCGAATCGTTTCTACGAAATATTTAACTCCACGACCATTCTTACAATTGCGAACTAGAAACAAGAAAAAAATATTTTTCAAATGTAGATTTATATTTTGCGAAATGAAAAACAATTAAGTCAAACGAAAATTTGAATTACAGCTGAATGACTGTGGCTGTAAAGAATTTGATTCATCGGGACAACCCATAGATTTCTCTACGTAATTAGGGTAAATGTCAATGTGACCTTGGATGTGAAAAAAAGAAAATAATTAGTAATGCGTAATAATTTAAAATATTTTAATTATAAGAAATTTGTTGTAGGAGTAGCTTGTGTGAACCTGTAGGTGGCACTAGACCAAAGGTAGCTCCATGGAAAAAGTAGCGTTTCCCATTGACTCGAACAATGTCGACATATTTTGCATCGGTAAAATCCAAAAGAAACTCATGGCTCGTGCCTTCTGGAGGTCCTGCAAGTTCCAAACCTGTAATTCTTCCTACTTGACCTTTGAGCATTCTGCCCGTCATTCCTGCGATGTGAGCACCCCACGATCTGCCAATGAGGTGAAAATCTTCAAATTTGGCTCCATTTTGATTCAAAAAGTAAATCATGTCTGCTAATTTGATGGCTGACTCCAGTGGAACATATGTATTGAAGAAAAGATGGCCAGATATGTAAGAGAAATCCACAACAATGATATTGAAATCAGCAACAGACAAATACGCCTCTTTAACGCTTCCCACCCAATCCCCTATTTTGTCTTCTGTGCCGTCTGCAAATCCATGGAGAATTACTTTGGTTTGACGAGACGACGAAAATTTACTCTCTTTCAGCATAATGTCATTGCCCACTTGTAATCTGTCACCTTGTACCGGATTTTCTCTGTAAAAACGAATAATAATTATTGTAAACATTAATTAATTAAGTACATGAATGTAAACACGAGTGATAGATAGCAATGATGCATTGATGAATAATTATGCAATGGAACTTGTTTAGGGTAGCTCAACCAATTTTGTATAATATTTTAAGATAATGTAACCCAGTGATCAATGTACTACACATAATAATATTATGATTTGTTCGTAAAGGAAGGAGAGTTACAAATTTGAAACGAAGACGTTGTTGGTGACTTTTGAGAAATAAGGGTACTTGACCCCTTCTAAATATGCTCTTAACCTCAAAAGAAGAATAAAGTTGTAAAAACAATGGAGCATACATCGTTGCATTTTACAGCTAATATATTAATGCTATAATTACATGGTCATTAACCCATTACACTGCAGTTAGAATAGTGGAATTACGGCTTGCGCTTCTCATGCATGAGTAGAAAGCAACATAACAGTTTCCATATTATTATCGGTGTAAATGTTAGCAATTAGAATACCCACAGAATATAAACTACACTAACTACACCTGTGGTACAACTATACTTATGGTAATAGTATTAGTCTCATTTTGCCTCCTCGTCCTCACATTTTCTTTCTAAAACTAAAGTGTGAGACTCCGACTGCGACTCTGGCAGTGACAGGTATTTATTACTTACTTACAATTAGAAGTACAGTACACACGGCACAAGGTAAAGTCGAAAGTTTCCGTATCAAGCACACATAGATAAAATGTCTCATGTATATAATGTATATTCGTACAATATGATACAATGCAATGCAATGACAAAAACATAAATTATAGCGCAATGCTGTATAATAATAGGTTTATGTATTTCAGTCTGTTTCATGCATATATCAGGTAATCACGACGACGGCAAACAGTAGAGCAGGGCTGTACGCTGAATTGAGTGAGGCTGTTAGTAGGTAATAGAAATAAACCTTGGAGGCAACTTGAGACAAACATTAAAACATTCACGCAGCAGGGGCAGGCAAAATTCACAACCGGAGTTAGTAAACATTATTAGAGAACATTCATAGAAGTTAGAGCGCTGCCCGAGTTCGGGCCCTAGTACAGGTGTTGGGTAAACCCGAACCCGTATGGGCTGGCGGGTTGCTGGGCCGATATACATATCAGGTTCGGCGCAAGGGCGGGTCGAGAGCAAAGGTCTCCCGGGTTCGGGGGAAAATTTGACGGCCCACGGTTAACCGAAAAAAGCCCGTACATTTTATTGCATATCCGCTTGCTTTGCAATAATATGCAAAAGCATATCCTTGCAATCTAAAAAATAATGATAATTTCAATTGTTTTTATAACAAGATGAGTGCTACGTTGCAGAGTGAAGACATGCATGAAGTATAATGAGCAGAACTAGTAGAAGTACGGAGTCTGTCTATGGGCGACCGGGTAGCACAACCGTGCGTGCATATGAAAATGCTTGGAGTCTTGTCTTGGAGTTATGACTTTCTCAAAACATTCTATATATTATCCTAGTTACAGACCACAGTCCCCACGGGCAGGTTGAGACGGGCTGAATACGGGTTCAGGCCGAGAGGTGAATTTGTACTAGCCGGGTTGCGGTTGGGCCTTTGTTTGAATTTACTATGGGCTCGGGCTGGTTATGGGTCGAAAAAACCCAGCTCAGGCAACACTGTAGAAATGTAAATGTAATTCAATCAAAGCAAGTCTACAAGAGGCAAAGATATTAATACCATTAGAGTTAGTATATATTCTAATATCTTTGACAAGAGGATCATGAAAGAAAAAATTTAACTGCTACTGGTGGATCGGTGGATGTCTTGGAATGGTATACCGGTATACGTATTATGTATTAGAAGTTAACAGGAAAAAGAGGCAAAGTGAGACAAATTGTGTTTGTTTTTGCCTACATTGGTACAATCGGTAGTCTTGCCAGTTCGGAGTTAAATATACCATTAAATAGAGCATAAAAAACTGTACCAGACAT